>JABTXL010006712.1:29276599-29286665 GCA_025134845.1 Neodon shergylaensis
GAGAGAGAGAGAGAGAGAGAGAGAGAGAGAGAGAGAGAGGAGGCAGCCCTGATGGATAATTTCTCTTCTAAGATGCCCAGGCTGAGAATTTTCCAAATATTCAAGCTCTGATTCTTGTTTACCTTAGAAATCCCTTATTCAATAAATTTATCAGTTCTTCTACTTACTATAAGTAGTCTGTAGGAACCAGACTGTTCTTTTGAAAAATTATTTACAAATATCATCAGATACTTACCCAATCACAGCACAGGACACTGGATATATCGGAATAGATGATTAAGATTTTTGTCACTTCATAACAAGAATTGTCTTTCTATTGGTTTTTCAATCTACTGCTACAAAAATGCCTTTAAAAGCCCATACCTCTACCAACAACTCTGCTCCTGATGGTATGTATTCCCCCAGAATATGATGGTTTCTATCCATGCACCCCTTTGTCTTTCTGAGCCATCACTAAATCCTGATTATTAACAGTCACAGTCCTATCCAGGACCTTCTGGCTTTCATGGTTTCCATGGAGAAGTCAGGTGTAAGTCTGATAGGTTTACCTTTATAAGTAACTTGGCCGAGGGAGCAGGGAATCACATAACTTAATTAAGGGAACCACCTTAGGATTGGTAAGAGACATGAACCTAGAGTGGCTCCCAGGTGCCCAGGGCAATGTCCCCAGTTAGTTCCTTGGGCAGCTGAGGATAGAGAACCTGAAATGACCCTATCCTATAGCCATACTGATGAATATCTTGCATATCACCATAGAACCTTCATACAGCGATGGATGGAGATAGAGACAGAGACCTACACTGGAGCATCGGACTAAGCTCCCAAAGTCCCAATGAGGAGCAGAAGGAGGGAGAACATGAGCATGGAAGTCAGGACCACGAGGGGTGCACCCAACCACTGAGACAGTGTGGCTGATCTATTGGGAGCTCACCAAGGCCAGCTGGACTGTGACTGAAAAAGCATGGGATAAAACCGGACTCTCTGAACATGGCGAACAATGAGGGCTGATGAGAAGCCAAGGACAATGGCATGGGGTTTTGTTCCTACTTCATGTTCTGGCTTTGTGGGAGCCTAGCCAGTTTGGATGCTCACCTTCCTAGACCTGGATGGAGGGGAGAAGACCCTGGACTTTCCACAGGGCAGTTAACCCTGACTGCTCTTCGGACTGGAGAGAGAGGGGGAGAGAAGTGGGGGGAGGGGGAGAGGGCGGGATGAGGGGGAGGGAAATGGGAGGCTGGGAGGAAGCAGGAATTCTTTTTTCAATAAAAAAAATAAAATAAAATAATAAAAAAAACAATAAGCTGAAAAGAAAAACCAGTCACAGTCCTAGCTCATACCTCAGAACTCTTTCAGTTTCTAACCATCATTGAAGGTCAAATCCATTTCCATTGATTACGAGAGGATGCTGTTTCTCAACACTGAAATCTCACAGATAACATAAAATAACATAAGCACCTCTGACAAAATATCATAGACTGAGTTGCTTAAACTACAAAGCTTTATGTTCCAGGGTTATAGAAACTGAAGACTCTAAGGTAAAGATACCAGTGTGGCTGGGCTCTGGTGACAGTACTCTTCCTGCCTAGGAGAAGCCACATTGACTTGTGTCTTCATATGGCAGTGAGCTGGGAACGAGAAAGGAAATAAGAGAAGGAGAAAGAGAAGGGAGAGAAAAGAGAAAATATGGAAGGGAAAGAATCAAAACCCTCGTGGCTCTTCCTAAAGGGTCCCTCCAACAAGATCTCTTTTTAAACCAAAGCTCATCACATTGGGCAGCAAGGTATTAACTTATGAATTCTGAAACAATAATAACAATAGACTTATTATTGTCACTCAGTCCTTTCCTATGATTTTGGTAAGTTCAGGGGTTGGAATCTAAAGAAAAGGAAATCCCAGTTTCCTGAAATAACAGGTTAATGACACTTATCCTAGTGCATAAGGACTCTATTAGAAATCCTCAGAACCTGAGTAAAGCTTAATAGCACAGTAGGTATTAGTAAGTTGTTTGACTCCTCTTTTGAAATCTCTTGGACCAGAAGATGACACAGATTGCAATACATTTTAGGGCTGTTTCTGTTTTGTCTACCAACAACAGATATTTGAAGAACTAGGTTACTTTATGTTTTGTCCCCAAAATGGTAAGCTAAAGGGTCTATGAGCACCTGTCTTCATGCAGCCTTAGCAATCAAGTGCTCCTTGAAAAATTGAGGGTTTGGGACCTCGAGTGTATTATTTAGCATGTGTAAGCCCCTGAGTTCAATTCTTAGAGGGAAAACGTAAGAAGGAAGGGTGTAGAAAAGAAGGGAGAAGAGTGGATGGGATGGAGAAGAGATGCCAAAAGGAGAAGGAAAAAATGTGTAGCTAATTCACTTAAAAGGTCAGGGTCAGAAGGAGAATGGGTAAAAGTAATAGAAGATAATGTAATAGAAGATTTTTTATACTGTTTGCTTAGACACAGTAATGAGCATCATGCTCACTATGGTACAGGTATCCAACAGATGTTAACAACTTATTCTCAAAATGTATTCATAACACAGGTGAAACAAATGCACGTGAAATAAAGTGCTATTTCAGCAAACTTTTTTCAGAAGAAGAGGTCCTTCTCTAAATCATGATATTAAATAATATTAAATCAGTTTTCATATAGGAAGCCACTGTTGCCTTTTATATATTATTAAACATGTCATTATTGGTGACATGTGATACACAACTTAAATATCCTTTGCATGTTTGTGTTCATATATGGAAAGGAGAAAATCAGTTCAGCAGATATTCAAACATTGAGAACTGCTTTATTTTGGCTATACTGATTGAAAGTATCGTGCTATGTGGAATAATGACATCTAAGACATGCAGAATTAACTTCTGCTTATAAAATTTAATTAATACAAAAAGCTCAATCTTTTATGGTGAATTGATAACATTGTATGACTATAGTATTCCAGGTTAGCTGCCTAAGATCGCCGTGCAATAGTGTTTTGTTGCTGTTGTTTTTGTTATTATTTTGTTTTGCTTTTTTTTAATTTTTTTTAATTGAGAAAAAGAAAAAAGTTTCCGCCTCCCCCCAGCCTCCCATTTCCCTCCCCCTCCTCCCACCCTTCTCCCCCTCCCTCCACTCCCCTCACCCTCCCTCTCCAGTCCAAAGGGTAGTCAGGGTTCCCTTCCCTGTGGAAAGTCCAAGGTCCTCCCCCCTCCGTCCATGTCTAGGAAGGTGAACATCCATACTGTCTAGGCTCCCACAAAGCCCAAACTTGAAGTAGGATCAAAACCCAGGGCCATTGTCCTTGGCTTCTCATCAGCCCCCATTGTTCGCCATGTTCAGAGAGTCCTGTTTTATCCCATGCTTCTTCTGTCACAGTCCAGCTGGCCTTGGTGAGCTCCCAATAGATCAGCCACACTGTCTCAGTGGTTGGGTGCACCCCTCGTGGTCCTGACTTCCTTGCTCATGTTCTCCCTCCTTCTGCTCCTCATTGGGAACTTGGGAGCTCAGTCCGGTGCTCCTGTGTGGGTTTCTGTGACTATCTCCATCCATCACGGAGGAAATGACTACACCTTTACCCATCACTAAGGGAAGCCAGGAAGGGAAGTGGATATGAGCACTTCTTACCGACTCACTCAGCCTACTTTCATATACAACATAGGGCCACCAGCCCAATGGTGGCACTGGCCCACAGAAGTGTACTGGGTCACTTCACATCCATCATTAATAAAAAGAAAGGAAGGAAGGCAGGAAAATTGATGGTTCCTTTCCCAAAATGACCCTAATTTGTATCAATCTGATTAAAAAAAATACTAACCAGCACAATTAACCTCTTGTCAGCTTGGCACATGAATACCTCTGTTATATAATAATCTTTTGTTTCTTGCTTATTCCCAAGAACTCACGTTGAGTAGCAACATCACAATGTAAGACACACAATAACTTTGAAGTCCCACAGTATTTCAACATTCCAGCACTTTTAAAGTCCAGAGTCTTTAAAAATCCAAAGCATCTTAACTAACGTTGGGTTCTTGTAAAATGAAAAACAAACAAAGACCAGGTTGAATATTTTCTTACTCCAAGAGAAAAGAATCAGTGTATTAAAAACAATCAGAGAAAGCAAAACCAAACTCAACAGTGAAAAAGCTCAGTGTTCAATGCCTTGGACTCACTCACAATCTTCTGGGCACCAAAGGGCATGGGCGGGCCTTTTCTCTGTCTTTTGTTTTGCTTTTTAATGCCTTGTGAGAAATAAAAGCTTAAGCATGCGTTATCCCCACACCACAAAGCTTAAGACTAACTAGCAATTTTTATTTCCGTTTTAAGTGTTCTATCACTGCTACCACTATATGCACAGCATTTAGTAAGTAGAACACAAAGCCAAAACCTACACATATTTTTTTTTATTTTGTATATACTCTAAATCATTTTTCTTGATTTCTTTCATAGTTTGTTGTAATGAATAGAATGGTAAGATATTCGTGTATTAACTTTGTATTTTGCAACTAATTAATTCATTAATCATCTTGATCAATTTCAATCTCATAAAGTTAATTCAAAATATATCACCATAAATGAGATTTATCACACATAAAATAAATTCTTTCTTTTATTCTTTTGGTCAGTATATCTATTTTTAAATCTTCTTCCAAAACACTCAGAAGGTAAAGGAATATTAAAAACTTTGAAAGTGAGATTTCAGGGCACTCATTTTATATGTCCTTTTTTTTTTTTTAATTTCCAGGACAGGGTTTTTCTGTGTAGCTTTGATACCTGTCCTGGCACTCAGGTAGACCAGGATGGCCTCGAACTTACAAACATATGCCTACTTCTGTCTTCTGAGTGCTAGGATTAAATGCGTGAGCTACCACTGCCTGGCCTGATTTTATTTGCCTTTAAGAATAATTTCAAGATAAGTGGTGGTCGCGCACACCTTTACGGCAAGTGTCGTCTATAGAGTGAGTGCCAGGACAGGCTCCAAAGCTACAAAGCTACACAGAGAAACCCTCTGTCAAAAAAACAAAAGCAAGAAAAGGGATAATTTCAAATGGTAAACCCTGAAAACATGCATATAAGTAACATCATACAGACTTAGAAAGTTATAGTTGAGATTATATATATATATATATATATATATATATATATACATATACATATATATGTATGCATGCAACAACAATTAATGAAAGGAGACATGAATTTGAAAAAGAACAAGGATGGGTGTATAGGAGGGTTTGGAGGGAGAAAGGGGAAGGGAGAAATGTCGCCAATATCTACAAAAAATAGATAAGAAACAAATAATTTCAGTTGTTATCATCTTAAATATCTTGTATTACTTCCTACTTTATATTAGTTCAGGAGAACACACATCACTTTTAACTGCTAACACAGCAAACAAACCCATGGGGAAAAGACTTTTCTGTATTGGGTCTCATTTACACTAACCTGACATTTGTCAGACACATCAAGTGACTGGATCAATGTTGCACAGACTTATTATTCTAGAAACATTATTTTAAAACACACAAACAAACAAAAAACACTGTGCTATCCAAAAACTAAAGACAAAGAGATAGGAGTTGTTGACTTTCAGAAGCAAACTATTAAAATTGCAATGTTCTCCTATTCCATATTCAACTGGTCTATGTATTTTGCACCCTTCCAAGTGAATGTTTCCAAGTCTCCTCATTCATAATAGAATTATTGTGTGTTTGTGTGTCCGTGTGTGTGTGTTATTTAACAGCTCTAAAAACTTGATTAAGATTTCTAACACTGAGAGAGGTGGGACCTCTGAATCTTGTGCCTGGTCTTGGTCCTCTTTCCCTCCTCACTGCCTCATTCAACCTTGACATGGACTTTGTGACTAGTCTCATTGTTTTCTTGCATCTTCGTATGCCATGTTTTGTTGATATCACTCAGAAGCCTTCTCTTTTCGGAAGGGAAATGAAGAAGCAGTGGATCTGAGTCCAGGGTGGTGGGGGACTAGTCAGAGTGGGCGGAGGGTGGTCTGGATGTATTGTATGAGAGAATGGTGATGATATGGTGACAATAATAATATTAAAGGAATGGTTAAGCAAAAAATTGATAGTTTTGTATCTACTGTGGTGGTCTTGTGTGGTAAGTATAGCTCATCAAAGAGGATTATTTTTACAGTAGGCAGAGATTTTTTTTTATAGAAATCTACAACTGGTCAAAGTCCAGAGAACATCTGACCATGGTGTGCTTGGTCCCAGTGAAAACATCTGCAACAAAACTAAAACACCTAAGGCTCAAGTAACATAGAAAAAATCAGAGGTATAGAAGAATCAGGAAACCTACACTGAGCTTGTGTTTCCTGTATAGGACAAAGAAACTGCAACTATGAAATGTTTTTCCTGAAATAGTCTTATGTTTTATTGGCATTTTTCTTAACAAAAATGCTAAGAGTTCTCAATATATATCAAATACAAGTAAGAGAACATTAGTAGTAAGAAACTAAAACTATTTAATGAAAAATTAACTTTGACTGTCAATCTACTACAAACCTGAAACCGGAGAATCCCAAGTGAATAATTGCCATGAGATTGGCCTGTTACCATGTCTATGAGGCCATTTCCTGATTAACGATTGACATATGATGCCACCCCATTGTAGGTGCTGTCATTCTTGGACAGGAGGGTGAGCTATAGAAGAAAGGTAGCAGAGCAAACCAGGAAAAAAAAAGCATTTTTCCATAATTTCTGCTTCACTTTTTGACCCTATATTCCCATTTTAGCTATTGACCTGTCTTCCCTTGATGAATTGTAACCTACAAGCCAAATAAACCTTTAATTCTCCAACTAGTTTTTGGTTAGAATTTTCTCAAAGCAACAGAAAAGCAAACTTAAAGACAATATAAATTACAGCATTACAGAACTTCAATTGTAATTTACATGAACCAAATTGGAAAACAGCATTTTTGTGGACACATTGTTATTAGCATTGTTTTGTAGTCTCAGTACAGAAGTTAAAAACTAATATTCTAATTTAAGGCCTTAACAAAGCTCAATAACTATGTCACTTTTGGAGCTTGAGAGAATAATTGCAACAAAACCTTATTGATATAGAAAAGTATCTTAGGGCTGTGAAGTCTTCTTTACATATGAATAAAATGCTATGTTAAAAGTGGGTCTGACCCACATTGGAGCACCGGACTGACATCTCAAGGTCCAAATCAGGAGCAGAAGGAGAGAGAGCACGAGCAAGGAACTCAGGACCGCGAGGGGTGCACCCACACACTGAGACAATGGGGATGTTCTATCGGGAACTCACCAAGGCCAGCTGGCCAGGGTCTGAAAAAGCCTGGGATAAAACCGGTCTCACTGAACATAGGGGACAATAAGGACTACTGAGAACTCAAGAACAATGACAATGGGTTTTGACCCTACTGCACGTATTGGCTTTGTGGGAGCCTAGGCAGTTTGGATGCTCACCTTACTAGACCTGGATGGAGGTGGGTGGTCCTTGGACTTCCCACAGGGCAGGGAACCCTGATTGCTCTTTGGGCTGACGAGGGAGGGGGACTTGATTGGGGGGGGGTGGGAAAGGGGAGGCGGCGGTGGGGAAGAGACAGAAATCTTTAATAAAAAAAAATGTGGGTCTGAGTATCAGTTTCCAGTAATGTTGCAGAGTTCCCAGCCACTAACACTGGATGTGCAGGGAGCACTCTCAAACATTTGCTGGCTTCTTTGCTAAGCCTGTGGAAATGCTTACTCATAGTGTATGCAATATGATGACTAATTTTAATTGTCAACTTGACACGCTTTGGAAGCACCTGGGAAAGAGTCTAAAAGGGAGATTGTGTGGATCAGTTGGGCTTGTAGGTTTGTCTTTGGGTGTTGTCTCAAGTATATTTATTTCAGTGGGAAGACCCTTACCATTTCCTAGATAGGAGACCCTGAACTGTGTATGAATGAGGAAATCAAGCTGAGTGCAAGTGTGGGAGTTTGAATGTAATCCTGCCCCATAGGCTCACAAAGAGTGGCAATCTTAGAAGGTGTGGCCTTGTTGCCATAGGTATGGCCTTGTTGCAGAAAGTGTGTCACTGTGGGGGTGGGCTTTAAGGTTTCATATGTGCTTAAGCTATGCCCAGTGTTCCAGTTCACTTCCTGATGCCTACAGATGGAGATGTAGGACTCTCAACTTCTTCTTCATCACTGTGTCTGCCTGTATGCTGCCATCGTGATGGTAAAGGACCAAAACCTCCAAAACTGTAAGCTGATACTCCATTAAATATGTTCTTTATAAGAGTTGCTGTGGTCATTGTGTCTCTTCACAGCAATAGAAACCCTCTCTAAGACGGCAAGTATGCATGCAATAATTCATTGGTCTTTGCTCATTGATGAAGATACATTGTGAACAGTTCTCTAAAGCTTCTGAAGTCATGACTTTTCTACAACAATGTGATGTAATCTGATGCTACCAGTTAAAATCCTCTTTACCTTTGAGTTGCTTTGGTTGGGATATTTTACAGCAGCAACATAATTGAGGCTGATGGTTTGGTAATGGAACAAGATAACCTATATCAAATATTTAGTACAATGAATGCTATATCAATGTATGTGAAAAAAAATTATTGAGAGAACAACAAACATGTTCTCAAATTCACAGCTCTTTTTGACTATTCATGAATTAATCTCTCATGCCCTGCCAAACTGGAGTCAAAGTACCTTGGCGTATTTGCAAGAAACAGTAAATAATTTTCTCAACAAGTGGATCTTAAAGAAAGTTGATTTTCATTAAAAAGTGTGTGAAGCTTTTCTGTTGTCATTTTATATTCCTCCTACATGATACTGTGACTCGATTTCTCTTTCAGTAATCTGGAAGGACTGTATTCTGCCCTCTGCTTCTGTGATAAAACATAGATTAAAAGCAACTTTTGGAGGGAAGGGTTTATTTTAGTTTATATGTTGTCACCCATCATTGAGAAAATCAAAACTGGAAATTAATAAAAAAAAAGAACCTGATGCCCAGAATCATGCAATACAGCTGCTTACTGGCTTGCTCCTTTTCTCGTGGACATGGAAAGAATAAGTATTGGCTCAGGACCCCCAAGACCATGTTCTCAGAACAAAGCAGATTTATTTGCCCTAGAGGGACAGAGAACAGGGAATAAGAGACAAAGACTAGAGATAGAGGATGAGGGAGACGGGAATAAGGGAGAGTGGAAAGGGGTATTTCTCCGAGCCAGGAGGGGAGACAAATGACTGCATCTGGATAGAAAGGAGACAGATTGTTACCTATAGGCAAATGGTTTATAAATGTAAAGGGGAACCCCCATGTTAGGTCATGGTGTTTAATTTTAATTGGGAGTATTAATAAGGTGAAGCAAATGTTTTTTTTTTTTTTTGATAGACTTCAATACTTTGATAACTGGACCTTGGTAGTCAGCCTCAGGAAGACAGATTGGCCAAATATGGGAAGAGACCTTGGAGGTTAGCTTTAGTAATGTAACAACAGTTTTTAGCAAAGCAGGGGAGTCCTAGGGAAGGACAAGGCCCACCAGAGCCATGATCGCCACCCTCGAGCTGACTAGAGTCCTTTCAGCCAGGTAATTTTCTTGTATGGGCTAGATTCACCTTTCCAGTAGTGGGTCTGCCTGCAGTGGGCTGTGCCTTCCTACATTAATTAACAACCAAGAAATACGCCCCACAGATGTGCTCACAGGCCACTTCTATCAAAGCAATCTCCCAATTGGGTGTCCCTCAGATAGTCCTCAGCAGTGCATAGATGACAGCCCAAGCTAAATAGGAGAGACAGTGTATACCCTCTGAACATCTACATATTTCTTAAGCCTTTTAAAGTAATATTGCACCTATTTTCATCTAATATTTTGTTTTCTATGTCGTTTGCTCTCTGTTTCTCAGAAGCGGGGGTCTTTATGTAACAATCTGCATAGCCACTTCACTTTTCCTTTGAAATGGATACTTTTTCCTGGCATCTTGATTTTGGCTCAAGAAAAAGAGGTCTAAAAATTCGTGCAGATTTAATCAGGTAAAATGAATTCTGTTAGTGATCATTTGAATTGGACAGTTCTAAAAGAGAACACTGCATAGGCAACTATCTCTG
>JABTXL010006712.1:29286675-29312221 GCA_025134845.1 Neodon shergylaensis
CTCTCTCTCTCTCTCTCTCTCTCTCTCTCTCTCTCTCTCTCTCTCTCACACACACACACACACACACACTATTGTCATTGTGAGACACTTCATGCCTTCTCTCTTAGAAAACACACTTTCATCCAGCTTTCTTAAAGAATTGCTGTGACTATTAAATAATTATGTTTAACTATGTTTATCAACAGTTTAGATTTATTGAAAATACTCATTCAGAGCAGCTCTCATACCTCCTGGTTATCATTTTGACAAAATTAAAGGAGCAATACTCTTATAAACTAAATAAAACACTATCAGATTTCCTTAAGTTTTACACAATGCCTGGTTTGTGGTCTGAAGGCACAGCACACCACGTTCCAATGAGTTATTTACTCTTTCCAGACTCCTTTGGCTCCTTTCTCCCTTGTTTTTGATAATACTGAGAATTTTGACGATCACAGCATGAACAGTTAGTAAGAAGGTCTTTCAATTGCTGCTTTCCTGATTTTAATTTATTTCATAATTTCACTGAGATATGGGTTTTTGGAAGAAAGGCCACAAGCCTGAATAGTAACTGTATTTAAACTTTCAATATGGCTAGCACTACTTGAGGTTGAGCCTCTAAACTTGATAATGTTTCTTCAAATTCTCCCCTGTAAAATTATAGTTTTTCCATTCTGTGCTCTCTGCACGGGTGTGACTGTACATGGCTCACTCTGAGGAGATTGGAGAATTGTACTCCCCCCCCCCCCACCGACAAACTTTGAACATGCACATTTTTTTTCCTCTTTTTTTACTACCTTTCTTATAATCTCATATAAAATTATACAGCATGCAATGTGTTCAGACTGGGTTCTTTCACTTAGCAATATACATTTATCTTTATGCATGGAGTCAAATTGTGTTTACTTTGGTTATGACTGAACAGACTCTTTAATTATTCTACCATTCTTATTTTCTCCCTCTTTTCTTTTCTTAGGCTTTTCTAAGAAGATCATCCTCACCTGAAATCTGATTTCTTATAGTGATTCTATTTATTCTATTGTTGTACAGAAATACTATCAACATAGTGGTAACAAGAAAAAGAAAACTACAAGTTTAAAATAAAATTTTAGCTCTTTAGAGAAACTTTGATTATTATCAGTGACTTTTACATATGCTCCTTATTTCATGCACTTAGGTGAACTAAAAGATGTAGAGACCATCATGGGGGATATTTAATCACACTGTGAACCTTTAATTTAAATTTGCACTGATTAAATAAAATTAACCTCGTGCCAGGAGGCCTGAGTTAGCAACTAGTTGACAGAAAGAAATCATAGAGCATCAGAAGGCATTCAGGAAAGCTAGAGAGACACAGGAAGCGGAAGGGAGGGATTTGGAGTGAGCAGCTTTTTCTGGTTTGGTGGAGATGAAGCAAGGGTCTTTTCAGAGAAGCCAGCAAAGGAGATAGAGTTAGCTAGTTGCTACCCCACCTCCCTGAGCGTGCAGATTTTCACTCCAGCCTTTGAATCTTGAGTTTTATTTATAAATAGAGCAATAGAGATTTAGTTAAAGCTACCTTTACTGGCAGCAACAGGGCCTGTGCCTGTGGAAACAGAATTTCAGCCAGACTGCAGCCTGAGCAGCCAGGCTGGTGCCAGAGAATCAGGTTGGTACTGCTGAGTTGCAATTACTGACTGAAATAGCAGTAAGTTAAGGTGCGGCCACTGTGCCCCAGTGAAAACGACAAGCTTCTAGAAACACAATGGATTCTGCCACATTAAAATTGGTCTTTTTCTTTTTTTTAACCTCTTAAAAGGTGTCATATATTAGTGGCAACTTAAATCATATTAATAGGACATGATTTCTTGAAATTGGTTAATAGATACCACCCAACAATCTGGTTTGTGTAAAAGTGCCCTGATAGATTGTCAAATGTTGTTAATACTTTGTTTGGCATTTGTTTGTGGATTTTTCTTAGAATATATGATCTATAAACATAACAGATAAAATCCATTTTTTCTGTGCAGGTTCTAATATATTGATTGGTGTATTTTCATAAATACACTTAAAAAATAGCAGTTAGGATGATGTGAACTTCCCTATCCCAATGAATGAAGAGTAGCAATATGAAAATAATGCAATGATGAGTGGTAGCTAGGGAAAAGGAACCAGCAAAAGTTGACATTTTGCTTTGGAAGCACTGAAGTGAATGTTAGCACCAGTTGTGAAGTGAAGGCAAGGCACCAGTTGGAGCATATTATCATGCCAGTCATATTAATTGACGCTTCTCTTGTCTCTCTATGCTGTCTTTAACACAGAAGGATTTTGACTTACGCTGAAAGAAATCATATTCATGATATTGTTCTGTGGTGGTTTTATAAAGGAGTTACAATACCTATTTGGCTTGTTTTGATTTCTTCCATGTGAATGGGTAACAGGATTTAGAAAGAAGGAACACATCGCAATTTGTTAAGCTAAGTTTGAAGAGCATAATGCTAAGTTGGGGAGTTAAGAACATACATTGTTCTTGTAGAGTATAGCAGGTCACGGTTCAGATCACCCCCAACCAATTCCAATCTAATTCCAATCACTCTAATATCCAAACCTACACATAAAAACAATTTAAAAAGAGAAACATTTAAATTGAAAAGAAAAAAGCTTTAAATTCACAGGCAAGAGAGTTGTTTATCAAAGACTTTCTAAGTGACGTGTGTCAGTTTCTGAAAATGATGCTAACTAAACTAGACCTTTAGAATTCCATGGTGTGAACGCTCTTTCTAATTCCTCCTTTCCCTTGTAGGCAAAGTTTTTTACTTGAAATGGTCAGATCATGTTACATGTTGGTGGTTTAATTCTGTAAAACTTGATTAAAATTGGTAGACTTCAAATTATTTACAAGACCACGTTATTTTGAGTGAGACTTAATCATGTGAAAGTCATAAATGCAAGAGAATATCAAGGTGACGTCAAAGAGACACAAGAGACCCTATTGAAAATAAGAGTATGGAGGTGTTGCTGAGAAATTCCTGTGCTGTAACCACAAAGAGCTAAATTCTCTCAATATTAGCAAGACTGTAATCAACAAAAAGTGCCAGTAGGAACTGTTGTAAAGTGGTTACACCTTGATTTTGACTTGTGAGATAAAACAGAGAATCCAGCTATGTCTTGACTTGCCTCCTCACCTTACAAAGAAACTGTAATATTTATTCTCACCTGCTCTCATGTTCATGCTAATTTTCAATGCAGCATTAGAAAATCGATGCATTTGGGAACCTATCATCTGGTACAGCCAGTGTCACTCAAGAAATTGTATATAAGAGCTATTTGGTTATGACTACTCCTGGTTATAATCTTCCAAATTGCCAGGAATTTATCTCCTCATAATAACAGGTTATCAGGGTAGAAAAATTTACCTTCATGTGATAAACTATTACCAATAATGCCCTTTAATTTTACAATTTTCCTTCTTTTCAGAAAATTTACAGAAATTGGATATAAGTAGATAAAGCATGTCAGTCTTAGAGTTGGCTATAAATTAAAAAATTCAAAATAACAGTCCGTTCATTGTGTAATAGAATATATATATAAAGTTTAAGGTGCATGCGGTTCTGGTTGAAATTTCCTTTAAAAGTCATAGTGTTTCAATAAAACTTAGGATCACAATTATGAGTACCATCTATATTTCCATGAGAAGAAAGACAACTCTTTTAGCTAAAAGACACACGAAAAGAAGCAAGACAAAATTTATAGCTCAAACATAAGCATCTTCACTACATGCTAAAGATAAAAGTGTATTTAAATTTAGTACTACAGAGAAGTAGTTGAGCTAGATCTAGATACCAGAAATTTAAACAAATTATTTGACCATCTTCTGGATGTTTTTCAAGGCATAGTTTGAGATTAATAACTTAATCCCAGGGAATATTGCAGGACATATCCCCAGAAAAAATGCTTCTTTCTTTTACCTTTGGTATGTGCTAACAGTACAGTCGTGTGCGTGTTACGTTAGGCCTGCTTATGATGAAAGGTGTCCTCTGAGATGTCCAGGAACAGACCAGAAGGTGAGTTTCTATGGTACACTGGATCCTTAGAGAGTTCCATGCCCTTAGTAGATGTGATGTCATAAAAGAAAAAAGAATATTCCTCAAGTAAAGGTCTGAGGCTGGCAGTTATGAGTCACCAGAAATGACAAATAGTTTACCATCTCAGTTATCCTGGAGCAGTAAAAGCTCTGGCTATCATAATAAAATTGGCTAAAAGTTTCAGAGTCTAGGAAAAATAACAACAAAATTATGGAAACGTTTTTTCTGTGTAGACAAATCTACCCTTACAATTTAATGGAATATTGGGCACTTAATTTTTCATTACAGAAACTTGATTACAGAACCTATCTGTAATGATCTGAATCTTTTATATTCAAATGTATTTATTAATTTCAATAGTATAATTAGTTTTCCAGCTCCTATTCATGTCCTTGTGGAAAAAGTGTACTTTTAAAGGGATTGCGCTGTTTAGTGACTTAGATGAGACTATAAGGTCACATTATCTTTGAGGCATCAATATACAATGAAACGTATTCTTTGTCAAAAGACTTTTTCAGCTATTGAGCAGGGAGTTGATCTGCTAATTGGAAGGTTTATTTGAAACATTCTTGTAGGGAAAGGGATTAAAAAACACTCTTAGACTGGCTCAAGTAATATATATAATATATATTTATACTTATTATATATATTTAGTTGCATCTAAAACAAATTATATTAATATATAATATATATTACTTGAGCCAGTATATTGCCTGTGTTTTTACTTCCCATTGAAATTTGTTCTTAAATATTTGTGAGAGAAACAGGACAAAAACAATGGAACAGAAAGAGAGTAGTGTCTTAGTAATGAGAGAGACTTCCATCAAGGACAGAAGATTTTCAAATATTAACATATGTTTACAAGAGACCAAGATGAAAGCAAATAAACAAATAATATTCTGTATATGGCAATTAAACCGAAAAGCAGTTGGACCTTGATCTGTCTAAAGGACACTTGTGCTTGATGAAAAATGGGGCTCTAAAAAGTATCTTGTCTCTTCAAAGGTCTAATTTCAAAGGGTATGGAAGAGAAGAAGTATTCATCAGATCATGGGGGGGTGGGTGGTTAAAGAAAAGTTGTTGATTTCTATAGAAAGATTGACAAACCAAAATGCTTAAAAAGAAACGCAAGTCACTTCCTTGCCAATGTTAGTTAGTACTATCCTGGAAAAGGAAAAACAAAAGCTTGGATGTTTCACAACATCTCAGTTAAATCATGAAAAAGTTTAGAAGAAAACTAAATAGAAATTGATTTGGTTATTGGATCTTTCTGGGGTGACATTCCAGCATTATAAGAAATACCTGAGATAGCTGTCTGAAGAGAAAGGGTATTTATTTTGACTCCTACTTCTAAAATTTCAGGTATTAATTAGTTGGTTCTGTTGCTTCTAGGCTGGTGACAGGACTGCACAGCAAGCAGGAAGTAGAGGGTCTAACAAATCCGCTCACCTCAAGGGCAAAAACAGAAATGACAAAGACGTACCACAATCATCTCGAAGAGACTTCCTCTAACGAATTAAACCCCATTAGACCCCATCTTGCACAGCTTCTGTCACCTCCAGAAATAAATATGAATTTATTCTCTCTTATTTCTAGAAGCTCAAACTCTCGATACATTGGTTGACAGGATCTTATGCATCATCAAGGCTCCATAGAAGAGTTGTGTCTTTCCTTGCCCATTTTCTATAGATTGTCCTTCTCCTACAGCTGCACCCTCTTTTCCTGTACAATATACAGTGCAAACTCCATATCCCAATACCTTTAACTAAATCTTCAGGCGAGAGTTTACATGGAAAGCAATATTCATGATTCCAGGAATTAGAATATAGATGTATTTTGAAGAATTACCATTTAATCTGCTAGGATGGGAGAAATAAATCAATCAAAAATGTATTAATCATATTTTAGCAATGAAGAATTCATTGCAGTCTTATGGCTTCCAGAATAATAAGATAATAGATGTGTATTTCAAAATAATTAAGTTGCAATATATTACAGCATAAATAGGGAAGTAGTATAATAAAGTACTTCATTTTGAAACTCTAATTAGTTTCATATGAAACTCATTTTATATGAAAATTCTTTTTCTAAAGTTTTATACCAACCTCTTTCTATTCATATACATAAGTATAAGTAAAGAAAATTAAATTGGAAAAATAGTCTTAACCCAGGAAAACTCCCAAATTAGTTATCCCATGCCAAGTGGTCAGCCAATTCTCATACAATATATATACAAGTAACTTTAAATGGACTGAGTAGGTATCTATATGTATACAAAACAAAGAAAAATCATGAATTTGGAGATAGGAAAGAGAAGAGGGAAACGATGTCATTATATTAATTAAAAGTATTAATTAATAGTATTAAATTAATTAAAAGTATTAAAAAGCAATGTTAAACAATAAATAATGCCATATATCCTCTATTCCCTAGACAGAAACTTCAGTATGTGTTTATATCATATGCTATCAAATTTCATGCAAGATGAGATTTATATTCTTTTAAAGACATTTCAAATAAAAAATATGAGGAATTTTATGTTGATATTAGTAGTTATTTAGGTGGTTATGATTTTAATAGGTCTGACATAATTTTATATTCTTATGCTTTAGAGCCTATTGTTATTTATTAACTATTCAATATTTAGTATACCTGGAAGTTGAAAAATCTTAAGACAGGATATATGAGATTTCATAATCAAAGTTCTTTCTGTATGTTTTTATATGTTCCAAAAAGCACCTTTTAAAAATGTTATACTGGTCTATCCTGCTCTGTATCATATTTAACATTCATTTCTTGGTTTTTACTACCCAATGGCATTCAAAATAGGGTCTTGATTAAAATAGTAAACATACACATTATTTAATCAGATGAAAGTAGAAAAACGTTATATTAGACAGACTAAGCAAATACACACATTTTACATCATAAAATTATTCACTTCCAGCAAGGTGTGTGAACACAGATGACTGATGAGGTTAGCCTCATACACAAAATAACACAAAACTAACATAAAAAATTAACAACTACCTCTCAGCTAGAGTATGTGAGGGAGAACAAATGTGGGAAAGATACACTGATCTGCGTGGAACATCAAATAAAGAAGGCAATAAACTCATCAATTCTGTCACCTTATATTTCTAGCCAGGAGCAGCTTTGAAACAACAGGAACATGTTTTTTTTTTTAATTCCTTTATAATCAATAGCATCATAGATACCTATGGCACTCACAGGGACAGATCTCAGGGTGATGCCAAGGAGTGAACACTACTATATTACTTCAGAGAAATATTCAGCACACATTATGCCTCCTCCACTCAGGTTGCTCCCAAATAGCCTCTCTTTGAGACAGCTGTGGCCACATACATGTTGACATTCACAAGTTAGCCTGAGAAAGTGTTATAGAATGTACTTTCTGTTATAGAAAAAAAATACACTAGAAATCCCTAAAACTAAAGGCATTATATTTTCTAAACACAATATACCATGACTACTAACTAAATGACACTAATAATACAGTACAATAATGATAATAATTCAGTTTATGCTTGCAGAATATACTTGAATGCATTTAAATTAGCATTTAAATATGATTACATGGAAATTGGCTTCCCTTGTTTCAGAATGAACTATTGCCTTAGCAACTCCTCGTTAGTGTAATGCTAATTAAGATACTAGTTTTGAGCTGTAATTAAATATTTTACACTGAGTTTAGCTTAATGTTGAGGTCACATTATTATTACATAATAGGAACACCTGCCAGAAACTATTAGCTTTAAAATACCCATAAGCTTTCAGGGCATCGTCTATTTTGTCAATAATGTGACATAATTTTTAAATTTAGTCTTGTATAGGATATGATCAAATAAGCATACAAGTACTCTCTTTGTGATCTTTTATTTTTATCAGTTATATAGAGTTATTCTATATTTTTTAACCAATATGAATATTATATTGTCTTTATCACTGACTAAATTGGTAGATTTGCAAGAGAAAACAAAATTGTGGTAAATCTGACTATTACTACCAGGCTAAACTGTTAACAGTATACTTTTATTGTTTAGAGTATCTACTTGAATTAAAATTTCCCAATGTCTATGGTGATTACAACATAGTTTGCAAATTTGTAAGATATCATTCTGAGGTATTGCAAATGCTATGAGTACTGAAAGCAGAGAGGTGCATCTTTCCCTTTCTGGAAAGTTGAAAAATCATTACTATTCCATGAAACATGTGAAATATAAAATGAACAAATCTGTATGATATGTTCTCATTTAATACAAACTTGAATTGATCTTAATATGTACAAAATACTATTTACCTGCCTTGAAAGCATGATCTTATTTGATGTTGCATCATAAAAGACCTTTAAGTAGAATCTATGACCCACATTTCATAGCTTCTCAGATCAGAAATGAATGGATTTTTGCATGAAAGCTGGAAAATATGATAATTAGCACTAGAGACCATGATCATAAGCACTGATTTGCTGTGTTCAGAACCTGGTATGAAGCCACAGCCACACCCAGCCCCCACAATCCACTCTCATCATCCACACAGTATTAACCTCAGTTTGGCTTGAGACATCCAGTAAAATGAGAGAGCTAGGATAAGGATAAAAAATGAATAACAAGAGAAAATATTTTTTTTTTTTTTTTTTTTTTTTTTATTTTTTATTTTTTTTTTTATTTTTTTTTTTTTCCCCTAGTTTCCCTCATCCTCCCCTTCTCCCTTTTCTCTCCCCATCCCCCGCTAATCCCATCGGAGAAAATATTTTTTTACTGAATGATTTTAGCTAATTTAAAAATATTTTTATTTTCTAGCAAACAACTTCTTGTTCAAGAATTAGAATGATAATCTCCACTTTGTTAATTTGTGGGATTATCTTAAATGGAAACATTTTCCCATCTATGTACATATTTTTGATTTAAGAACTTGATCTGTCTTAGCTTCAATCCTTGCTGTTTCTTACACCATTGACAAGCTTTTTCTAAACTGACCTGTTAATCACTCTGTAACACTCAAGAATGAACTCTATCCTATTGTGAATATTTTCCCTCTCATTTTGTTCACTTCTGTCTCTTGGCATCTTGACATAGGTAAAATCTCAGACAGGAACTCTTTTAGGAGGCTCATAGGAACTATTTATCCAAGCTGCCAAGGGATAAAGCTATCAATAGCCCCACCCAACTGTGAATCCTACAGACTACAATGACCAGCATGCCACAAGAGCCCCAGAGACTCAAGAGTTGCACTTATAACTTGGGGATAACTAGCAGCCTTCTACTTAGATTTAAGTCTCACTCAGTAAAAGGGAATTCATTCATGACACAATGAATAGTCTACTACCCAGGACTGCTGAGAGCATAGAACAAAGAGCCCACCACAGCCATTTTCTTAAACCAGTATAACATGTAACTGCATTCTAATACTCACAGACAAGTGTTGCTCTCATCTCTCATCAAAGAAGCCTCTTTTTGAAGCAGACACAGACCATTACAGAAACCTGCAACTGTTCACAATTCAGAGAACAACTTGCTGTGCCTTGGCTATCCCCAATTATACATCTACAACACAACATGTATGCCTAAAGGCACAGGAACATCTTGGATGAGAGAGAGGACAGATTTTAAGAGCCAGAGGACTAGCATGACTCCTGTTGAGACTGTCCTCTTTAGAGGACAGGAAGTTCCACCCAGAAGATCTCAAAAGGAAGGCTACCTAAACTAGACCTAACCAGTGATTACCAGTTGACTTGCCAACATAGATGAGGGCAGTCTCACAAGGCCCCACCCCTAGATGAAGTGCTATCCACAATTAATGGGAACCGAGAGAGGGAGAGTCAGTCTTTTCCAAAATTAGCCTACAGTGGCTATGCAATACAAAATGCTAAGCAGTAAAAGCAGACACACAGGAACAACATTAAAGTAAACAAGACCTAATTTATATGTAAATTTCTTCCTTTTGTTTGTATTTCTCTTTGGTCCTATTCTGCAGAATTAAGAACGCTAACTCTAATATGGATAAAGTAAGAACTATGGTCATGTAATTGGTGAGCAGACTGATGAAACAGAGACTATAAAGGTTAATGCATAAAATAAATATTTAATTGAGGTTTTTAGAATACCTCAATTTTTTTATAGTCTGAATGATTGAATTCACCTCAACACTCAAAATTCTGCATTTGTCTTTTTTGTTTGCTGTTTCTGTGGATGTTGCTCTGTTTAAGCATGCCAGTTTTCAGGGACAATAACTTGTTTTTTTTTCCTCTGTCACAGGTTTTATTTTTGTAAACACCTTTACATTTTATAAATTAGTGAAACAGAAGTCATCAATACAGTATAAAAGTCATGTATTGTACTGAAAGAATTTATTCCCTGCTTACTTAATGTGTTATAGTGATTGGTTATCTTTCTTAGTAATTAATGAAATTGTTGCCAGAAAGAAAATTTAAGATATGAAGTCAATAAACACAATGGGCGCTTCTAATGTTTCTTTCATAGTAGTGGCTGAAAAAAGATAAAAATAAACAGTTTAAAAGCACCAAATTATGTAAAATTAAGCAAATCAAAGTGACAACAGCTACACACAGACAACATGTAATGTAAAACTGTATGTTTAGATTGATATAAGCAGAATGCTGTATATCTGCTGAGAACAGGACAAAGAATACAACTGTTCACTTTTGTCTCAATAATACCTATAATAATTAAGAAGAGAAAATATTTGGCTTGAAACAAGAAATAGGCAGCATTTTTAGTCTCAGGCTTGTACCAAAACATTATGCTAATCATGAAGGAAAAATATATCATAAAACACTACTTCAGATAAATATGAGCAGTAGTTCTTTTTTCAATAAATTTTATTCAGGAGGGGTCAGGATGCAAAGGCAGAGGGCAAATACGAAGGCATAGGAAATGAACGGGATCAAGATGCATGCGGTGAAAGACTTAAAGAATAAATAAAAAAGAAACTTAAAAGTTAAACCAGGCTTTTGTTTGAAGGATTGTAATGGTACCACAAATATATATAGGAAAATTACTCAAAGTAATTTTTTATTTTGAAAAGAGGGAACTGCAATCTGTCTTGAGCTGTGGGAAGTACAGTCTGAATTAGACTTAGCATAGAACAAGAAATACCATAACAAACTATCCCCTGGATTTAGGGTGTAGATGCTGTGTGTGAGATTCATATACCATCTATCTTTACAAATCCCATATATTTAATACAGCTTCCTCATTATTTTCAAAGTTCCCAATTGTGCACACAGTGATTTACCCAGCTGCTGGCAGAACCAAGGAATTGCCTCCCTATTGTGGAATGAGAACACTATTGTAGGAAAGAATAAACAGACGTCTCCAATACAGACTTTTCTCCATAACCAGAATAGAATTTCACAATGCTATATTCTGTGTCAGTTGGTTCAAATTGAAACCAGACTGAAAGAATTAAAATTTCATTTTTCTTCCAATTCATGATTTTAATTAATTCACCAATATTTGCTTCTAAAACAAATTTCAACAAACTGTGACATATGACAGTATACGTTAAAGTCTTTAACTAGATAGCATATTTGCTTATACTTGCTCACAATATATTTTCCTGAAAGAAAGCAGCACAGACTCTTACTCAATAATTATCATTGGTGGCTACAATAATGATCTCACAAGGAAGTCCATTCCCTGAGTGCATTCATAAAATTAGAGAAAAAACAAAGTCACCAATTAGGAATCTTATTAATACAGGGTAACTGCTATGGTTTATCCTGATCTGTTGAATTTCAGCACAGAAATATGAACCTGAAGGACACTGTGAGAAGAAAATAGACCACCATTGCTAGCCAAGTAAAATGGGTAGTCAAAAAAGCTAGAAATGAAGAACTAATCCATTCTCCCTAAGAACCTACAGAAAAGAATATACCCTGTTAATTTCTTATTATTGTGAGATGTATGTTAGACTGTAGGATGACAAATTTATGTTAAGTTATTAATTTTGTAGTAATTAGCCACACCAACAGGGCAAAATTAATATAATAGCTATTAACCTAGCATGTGAATTTCATTTCATGGACCATCAGGAATGAAAATCAAAAGGATTCATTGAAGTGGAAATACACAGCACATGATCTTGCCCCAGGTACAAATCTAGTCTACCCAATTCTGTCACGGTATGTTAGAAAGGATTCAGATTGTTTTGCTATTTTGTGGACCATCTTTTCTGATGTTCTGTGGAGACCTTGATAAGAAAAAATTAGCTAATACTCTGTATATATTGTTGGAATATTTCCTAATGCAAAGGCACTACAACACATGATATTTTGCTGTTTGGATTTTGTTTGCTTTATTTCTGCTTTTTGAGAAGCAGTCTTGCAATTTCCTGCTTCAGTCTTCAAACTATTGGTATACAGTTATGCATTACCATAAACCTTTGATAGAATTTTTAATGAGCTAAACATCTAGTATTTTCTAAGACATGAGAACTCCTTGCCATTAAAATGAGGTAAGTGCTTAAAGGATACTTTATATTGCTGAAAAAATATATGTACCAAATCTAGGGATTCATATATGGAGTGACATAAATCCGGCCATTTACATCAAGTCCCAGAACACAAGGTAGCCAGCCCAGTGGTTTCTATCTGCTGTGTTATTTAAATCACTTTAGTAGTAGATCAAAAGATGCTATTGATCTACAGATACTGTTGAGCTGAAATCAGCAAGTCTCTTCTGGAAATGATTGACAAGTATTTTAGGCTTTGAGAGCCTTGGGGTCTCTATTGTCATACCATAACTATAAAATTCTACCACCATAACATGGGAGTGTAAATGCAGCTCTGTTTTTATGCTTTTGCCAGGTGATCGTGATGTCAAATTGACTTCTCAATATTTATTTTTGTAGCCTTAGATCTGAGCTGCTGTCAGCTTTATTCTGAGAAGCTTCTCTTTTGCAGTGGGCCATGGTTAATGTACGGACTCATAACTGGTGAAAGTGCTGAGCGGAAGTAAGTGGCTGAGAGTGCTCAGCCATAAATAGTACACCCACGTCAACCCCCTGTGTGTAGATAAGATCATAGAAGAGGAGGCAGGAAGACTAAGAAATGGAAAGCAGGGAAGATTGCTATAAAGTGTCATCTTTAGAGCGTGTCAAACTTGTTGCGTTCATGAACTTTCAGAACTGTGGTACATATAAAAAACGTATTCAGGCAGGACAAATTCCCACAAAGATGGGGAAAAACTCATGAGGTTCATTTGTAGCTGAGGAGCTATTGGTAGCTGATAAAAAAATGAGGGCAGATAGTCATCTTTCTTTGTGGTTGTGACTAATATTAGGTTGGTCATGTTCCAAATGATAATTTTCCATCCATGTGGGAAGCAGTAATTGGATTTACTGGGATATATTGTTTTTAAAAAGAGAAAGACAAAGTTAGGAAACATATGCGCTAGAGGGATACAGGAAGAATTGTATGGGGAAAATACAAGGTGGATATGATAATAACACATTATGCTTATAGGTGGAATTCTTGAAGGATAAATAAAAATGCAATAAATAAAATTATAATCAAGGAAGGATGATTGTATCCCTATAGAACTTTACAAAATGTCCTAGAGTCATATATTGCTACGGGATACATTATACCCACCCTTGATATAGAAAAATAACATTGTATGGGACATCTTTGAAAAAATATATAAATGAGCTAAGCTATAGGTCAATTGGGTTTTGGGATGACATATTTCTATCTTGTAATACAGTCTAAATTTGGAGACATGGTAAAAACTGCTCCTATGAAATGAAATGACTATATGATTCATACCCTAATTGTTAGCAGACTCATCGTGTCATAACAATAAATAATAAACCAGCAGAAGTTAAAGGTGACGTATGTGAGAACCAGCCCAAGCAAATCTAGATAGAATACTGGCACTTGCCTTTAGTCAGACTGGTGACTATCTTAAATAACACCGTAGACCTTTATCCAGCAACTGATGAAACAGAGGCAGAACCCCACAGTGGAGCACTGGACTGAGCTCCTGAAGTCCAGTTGAAGAGTAGGAAGAATGAAAATATGAGCAAAGAGGTCAAAACCATGATGTGTATACACACTGAAAACAGTCTACCTGAGCTAATGGGAGTTCAAAAGCAGCAGCTGAACTGGAAAGGAACAAGCATAGGACCAAACTAGCCCCTCTGAATGTAGCTGACAGTTGTATGGCTGGGACAGACTCCAAATTTTATGCCTAATGGTTGTACTGGCTTTTTGGGAACCTATTCTCTTTGGATGGATACCTTGCTCAACCTACATATAGTAGGGAGGGCCTTACCCTCTCTGAGGAGTGAATGGACCGGTAGGGTTGCGGGATAAGTGGAGAAAATGGGAGGGAAGAGAGTGGGAACTTGGATTGGGATGTAAAATGAAAAAAAAAACATAGTTTGGTTTCTTTTTTAAAAAAATCATAAGCAAAACAAACAAAGGAAAAACAACAAAAAAATGAATATATCTTGCCTTGTATGAGGTTCTTGTGGCCATTTTATAGAAGAATGGAGGAAACTGGGGGAGAATGATGAGTATTGGGAGGGAAAGGACAGAAGAGAACTCCAGTCAGTTTCAAAGAAAGATTTTCTGATACACTTCAAGAATGATCAATATGCAAGACAACGGTGAAGGAAAATGTTCCCTTTAGAAACTGGTAAGCGATATACCGTCTCACTAACTTCTCTAGCAAATTTAAACATAAATACCATCATGGCCTCCTGAAAATATTAACCTGCCAATTACTTGAAAAGTTCTAGAGTAAAGGCTTAAGAAATTAAAAATCTAATATATGGAATCTAATGGAACAAACTATGCAGGGCCCAGCATGGCTTGGCCATGGAAACCTGATTAGCAGCAGCATGACAAAGGAACAAAGAGGGGACAGACTCAGAGACACATCCACACAGAAAAGTTGTGGTCAGGTGGGTTTTATGTACTCTGATAGAGGGGTGACACCAACTATAACAACTTCAGTGTGTTCGTTTGGTACGGCACAGAGTAAAGGGGTTAGCTAGTCTTAGTAGGCCGAGTCTATAGGTGAGCAGACCCATGCTATAAACATGCAGGAGGAAGAAGCTACAGTTGCTACTTTTTCACACACTGACCAACCAATCATACGTACTCTGTCAATATACCCACTTGGGCCAAATGAAGATTTTTGCCAATTCCACGCCTGACCTATGTGGAAAACTTAGACAGTTTCTTCGAATGGGCCGGGGGGGGGGAGGGTGGTCTAATGCTTTGCTCCTTGTCCGTAATACACATTCACTATTAGTTTCCTTGCCTTTCCAAGGTACAAAGCACAATTTTGTATCCTTAATCTTTTGTTACTGGAGAATGTTAAATGTTGTCTCTGAAATTTAGCAAAATCTCATAAGAACTTGGAGAGGAAGAGCAAACCTAAACACATTGGTCTTGACTCCATATATGATTGAGTAACTGAAAGTGGGGACTGTGGAAAACTTTAAAACAGGAAGCATTTCCTGAACACACAGCAAGAAGAAATGAATTCCTACTCAAAAATGCAATAAACCCTAGGTGTTTCCAAAAAGCCTGAAGCTATAGTACCTGGTTTCAAAGTAGCCTTTAATATAAACACACAGTTTGTTCTCTGAGCATGCCCTGAAATAGAGCTGCCTACCTAACTACCTCTGTAAGAAGCAAGCCTGCTGTATATTATGAACTGTTGTGTATTTATTATGTGTGCAATGTTCTCTGCCTTTACAGAAACATAAAAGTTTAAATGCAGAAAAACATGTCTTTTAGTATGTTCAGTCTCCAGATATAAATATCAAATTAATATATCTTCAGGTTGTACTGTGCCAGAACATTTTGTCTTAAAATCCCTGTTTCAGTTTCTCACTTGAGCTTTATTTAAAAAAAAATAATTTTGTAAATAGCCTGGAACATTCTTTTGACATTTTGACATTTTAGATTGTATACTGATATGACTGGGCATTCTCAATATTGAAAATCATAAAATTAAAGCACATATGGACTCTGAAAAATGTTGAAAACATTTGATGTTCTGTAGTATTAAACATTCAGCCAAGATTTAGATTTAATTTTCTATGTAAAAATAAGCAAGTATATCCATCCATCTTATTAGCAAGAAAATTTGCTTTCATCTTTTAGGAGAGGCAAAATACAATCAAAATTCTCATAAAGTATTGGCTTAAAACAATTTTTAAAGGTTTGTTATCAGTAAATATTTGACTTTGCATATGTGTATATTCATGTTTTATATATTTATACACTTATATGAAGAGTCCTATAAGATATCTCAGAAGAAAAGATCTCATAAGTAGAAAAGAAAATTTAGAAGCCCTGCTCTAGAAGGTGGAAGAGGAATTGTTATCATCTGGATATTAAATGCTTACCCCCACAAGATCGCACGCGTCAGAGGCTTTTTCACAATAGAGTTTTAGCACACAGCAGTAGCATGGGAGCAGCAGCATCTCTCAATGCAGATGGTATCTTAGGGAAGTGATTGGACTCTAGTATCTCTGATCTTACAGGTGCATTACCCTATCAACTGAATCGCAGATGAATGATCTTCACGGATGCTGTTCTAAGAGCAAGCTCTCTTTCTCTTTGCTTCCTGGCACTGGGAGATGAGCGGCATTCTACCACACACTGTGATAGAGTGCTTTTTGTCCAAATGTAATTTGGCCAAGCTCCCATGAAGAAAACTCTGTATCAGAGAGTCATAATAAGCCTTTTTTCTTCATTACAATGTTTATTGTGTCACAATAACGCAAAACTGGCTAACTCAAGGCATAAAGAGAAAAGGTTGCTAACTAATATGTTATTTACCTGTTACTGATTCCTGCCTTTCTTGTTTGTATTTTTAAATCCCTTCTTGAATATTAATTAAGTATAATTTGAATATTTGGGATATCCTATAATAAATGAAGCAGATATTGGCCAAATACAAATTAAATTAAATGTATTTTCAGTTGCCATAAGTATTTCAAAAGGAAACATAAAGAGAAAATTACAGAAGTTGAATTATGTAAAATTCAGGGTTTTTGGGTTTCTCTTCATCTTTATCTGATCCAGAAAGAGCATCCTTATCAATGTCCTGCTAACACCTTTGTCTCAGACAGTCAGCTTTCAGAATGATGAGAAATAAGGATTTTTGTTTGTTTGCCTATCACATTTTTGTTACAGCAACAGATACTAGTCTATTTTATGTTACTAATTCCACACTAACAACACAGATTATGATGAAAAGAAGTTTATTTGGGAACACAATTTTAGTCAATGGCTATGGGAACATGTCTAGTTTTGGGTGACTTTCTGGATGTCAGAGTCCCAAGTCATGATGAGAGTCAGTGAATTTACACACTTCAAAAAATCTGTTTCTATATGGTCTCTCCTTACAGAGCTCCTCATCAGTCAAGGGTATTCCAACTCAGGACTGTACACAATCTTGATCAGTTCCTGGCGTCTACACATCCAAATAACATAGGCACTTTAAGTTTTCTCCAGGTTGATAGAGATTAAAATACAATATATGATGTCATGTGGGACAGACTTCACTATTTCCATAAGCACATCAAACACCGTAAAGCTGTGTTGAGATAAGGCTCATCTGTTTCCAAGTAGTATATTCACAGTGGTGAACAAAGTGAAGGATTGTTTGTCTGAAGGAATTCGCAGTCCCGGATCAAAGGTCAGTGTTAGTTCTTGCTGCCTACCTATAGACTCCATGCATAGCCATCATTATATGCTTACACATGTGATGGTCACATGACTATTTGGAGGAATTAACTGCTTCCTAATGTTCAGCATAGAAAGAAATACATGCCTGGTACTGCAAACCTGGTCAATAGCATAAGGTTAGGCACGTCATGAACTCTATGGGAATTTACTATCTGCATTTTGATAAGTGTAGTTTACTAAAAATAGTTAAACTGCTTGTAAGTACTTACGTTTATACCTGTAGACAGGTAAATAAAAAAGCTCAGCTTGAGTCAGAGAAATGTAATGACTTGTATCTCCCACTGACAAAAACGGACTGGTAAGGGCTCAATCTTTAATGGAGTATGAACATCACAAACTCTGAGACCCAGAGGACATTGTGGAAGCGGATATAGGAAGACCATTAAGGACTGGAAGACTTGGGAAGTGTATCAACTGTTACTGTGAATGTATCATGGCTGTTGCAGTCATAAACACACAGTAGTTTGAACACCTGCAAATCTTGTCCCACAAAACAGATACGTTAAATTTGGAGTTGGAAGAAGACAGACATCATCTGGAGTGGGAAAAGGACAAGAGAAGGAAACAGGAAATGGCAGAGGGGAATAGGATCACAATATATTGTATATAAGAAACTGTTAAAAGATTCATCTAATCTTCATGTAAAGATATTAGCTGTATTTGCAGCCTCAGAATCAGAAGATTCTTCTATGGTAAATTAAATTTAAGCCTTAATGAGAATTTTACCTGTACATTTTCTTTATCATTTACTATAAATCTGATAAGCAAAAGGGATCAGAAGGTACATAAGGCAAATTCTGGTGTCAGTGAACTCCTTATCTACTGGAAAAAACAGCCAGGAAGCTTGCAAGAGTGGTAAACATTAAGGGTTAGCAGATCGAAATCATATAGAGATTGGAAAGCATACAGTTCAGCTCACATGAGGAGCTTACTGAATGTCAAAGAGAATGTGGCACCTGCATTAAGATTGGAAATATGAATAATCCTTTCTTTTCTTTCAAGTCTTTACATGGTAGAGACAGGAAAGATGGAGGAAACCAACTTCTCACAAGACCACTCAATGCCTTGATAAAGTTTTAAGTTTGTTACAGGACACACAGGAATCAGTGACACAATTTAAAGTAAAACTCAGTAACGTAACTAATCTCAGGTGTATGTTCTAGTTCAAGACCCGGGGAAGATGGAGTAGAACTGTATGAAAAGGAGGAAGAACAGAGACGGGGCAGAGAAAGGGCAGCTACAACTTCACCACCAACAAAACAATCCACGTTTCTCAAGCAAAAAAACATTTAAGAACATATTAACTATCACAAAATTTCTGAGTCTATGAGAAGTATAAACACTGACACTAGGCATTCCTGAGGAAACAAAAGAGTTAAGGTTAGGAAACAAGGCTAACATGAGGGATGGAGGGACAGGTGAGGAGCTCGGTTTCAAAGGAAGTGAGCATAAGGTATGTATCATGTTTGCATTGGATCAATATCATTTCTATGAGAAAGCTTAATTGGATAATCAAAGAGAACCCTGGCATTCCTCCCTTCCCCCATAATCTTAGACTGCAGTGTTCTCTATTTTCTGTTATTGAGGCTGTCTACCTTCTAGCACTTGGTGTAGTATTTCTCTCTTGGATAACAGATTACTAATCATTTTCATCTTTAAAATTATTTTTATATTTTTATATACGAATACACATCAGGGGTCAGAATGGTATGACCACTTTTCTGCTTGGGGATAGATAAACAAGGCTACAGTTCAGGTATTAGATATTGTGGTGATCTCATCGGAAGATTCCATGGAAGAAAAGAAAATATGCTACCACTGTCCCTGAAGCTATTATTATAATTATGATGATGATGATGATGTTCTTTTTGAGAGACAGGGTTTCTCTGTATGCCCTGGCTGTCCTGAAACTCGCTCTATAGACCAGGCTGGCCTCAAAATAAGAGATCCACCTGCCTCTGCATCCCAATCATTGGGACCATCCATAGTTCCTGAGGCCACCCTTCTTCATCATGTAGTATCTTGCTTCAAGTGTGTCATCCCAGAGAAAAGCCCTGCACTGGGTGTGCTGGAATGCTAAGGATTACAACATAATTGGCATCTCATCACTTTTGCATAATTATGTTATTACAAGCAAGCCATGAGTCCTATTTACAATCATTGAAAACAGATGATCAAAGGGTATATACTAAGAAGGACTCAGGCAGACCCTTTAACGCTCTTTTATCCACAGTCTGCCTTTTTGCATTCAGACTCATATCCTTTTTTAAAAATATTTATTTATTTATTATGTATACAATATTTTGTCTTTGTGTATGTCTGCAGGCCAGAAGAGGGCACCAGACCTCATTACAGATGGTTGTGAGCCACCATGTGGTTGCCGGGAATGGAACTCAGGACCTTTGGAAGAGAGGGCAATGCTCTTAACCTCTGAGCCATCTCTCCAGCTCCCAGACTCATATCCTTTATAAGAACAGTGCACTCACAATCTCTCAAAGCTGTCAAGGGTCTCATTTATAACAATATCAATCCCAAAGCTCCAAATCTCCGATTCTAAACCAGATTCAGTTACAGTTGTGGCTTCTATTCCTAATCTGTCAGTGGTAGTTTGTAGAACATAATTCTCCATCTGTAGACAGAGAAACTAAAAGGGCATGTTATCAATCCCCAGGCCAGCAATACAAAACAGTGGGATGAGCATAGACTAATAGATACAAGCAGGACCGGTTGAACACCAAGCAAAATGAGAGATCCAGAGGAGTTGCTGGGTAGACAGATTGCAAACACACATGATCAAATGTTTGGTGCTGCTTGATTACTTTTCGCACTCTGGGAATAACTTCCAGGGACAGCCAGCTTCACTCTCAACAGTTTTCCTTGTGCGGAAGGCTGACACATTTCTTTGCAGCTGAGTAGTTCATCAGCCTGTCTCTTCTAGTAGAGTTTTAGACATCTGACAACTTCCTTTTACTTTGCACAGTTCCTGTCACTTTCAGTCCAAATATCAGTATTTTCTTTCTTATTTTTAGCAGTTTATCCAAACTTTTATAGATCTTTCACGGCTTTCAGTGAAGCTTATTCCATTTGGCAAAATCCACTTGAGCAGATCCTTTCACACCAACCTCTTCTCTCTGTCTCCCGCTGAGAGAAATGAGGGTCAACAGCCTGAAGAACTCCAGAATTCCTATAGTTTAATTAAGAAGATCAGGGAGGCCAATTTTAAATGATTCAAAGGGCCTTTGTGCTCTTGAACACTCTGGCTCTTGGGGCTTTTTGTGCTATCTAACAAAAATTAACACAGTCACATATTGGTCTTTTTTTTTTCCAGTGCCAGAATTTCAGATATGATATGTGAATTTCATCATCTTTTGTACTTGTATGTTGAATACTCAGAATTGGAACCCAGGGCCTGGCACATACTAGAGTAGCTGTCTACCATTGATCCATAGAGTTTGATCAGTCTGTTGTCAAATTGATAGTGCAAGAATTTGCAAATTGATTGTGTTAGTTAAATCATGTCACTGAGATATATAATGGACATAAACACATTTAAGTTTCTTGTTCGTTTGGGTTGTTGTTGTTCATGGTCCCAGAACTTTCAACCCGTAGTTGGCTGGCTCCAGGACTATGTGCCTGTGACAATATAGAATATGACGGTGATGGAAGTATGAGACAGAGAAAGAAGTGGCTGAGAAGCAAATAGATAAACAAAACATGCAGGACACAAAGTACACCCCTCTGTAACGTGTGCCCCATTGACATGATCTCTCCAGTTAGGCCTGCAACCTAGCTTTCGCCTACTCCAATGAATTCTAAAAATGTTGATTCTATCAATGTATTTAGTGAATTGGTGAACTGAACAAGTCAGAGCCCCAATTATTCATCATTTATAATATTCCATGAGCTATAAACCAAGTCTTCAACACATAAGTCTTTTGAGGGGCCAAATACAATGAAAGTCTTCTGTTTATATGAAATATTTCAGAGCTAAATTGATCTCAATGCCCATGGTAATGACAGACTTTTATAAGCAAGGGACCATGAGGAAGGGGCTCTTGCTTCCATTCACTATTCATTTTAATTCAAGGGTTGGATAGATGCCCTGAAAATTCGTAAGTTAAATACTCTTATAAAATAATCTTATTAAACTATAGTTTCTTCCAGCTTCTTACTCCCAGGGTCAAATTCTAATGACTGTATGTGCCAGTTTGTATTACGTAGATCTCTCTGGCTCATCCCTTTTTATTGACTGAAGAGAGAGGTGTAACACTTTATTTATATTGTTAAGGACTGGTTGTAATTGTGGTTGATAATATAACATAGTCTCCATGTCTAACAATTCCAAAATGTTACATGAAATTACATTTAAATTTATATTGTGATGTTGTATTATTATTAAATAGTAATACATATAAATATTAATTCACACATTTTATTTGATACATATATGATATTGTTCTTACAATACTGTTACTACACTTGTCCTAATTTTTATGAAACTTTATATATTAATTTCCTATACCATAGACTTTGTGAAAAAAAAACAAAGAAGGTTAAAAATTTATATTTTAATATGAATGTAATTGAAAGCAAGAAAGCAAGTAATCAATTATTTACAAAATCTTATAAATGATGAATAGTATCCTATGTATCATTCTTTATAGTTTTATAGATATTGTCATTTTCTAGTTAAGTAAAATGTATATCTAGATACAGTTTTATGAAATATTAAATTTACAATATCATAGGTAGAAGAGAATGCAATAACTATGGTGTAGTTAAACACACACAAAGACACAGACACAGATGTGTACACACTCTTAGAACAGTTAAAATAAAATGACTAAAACCACCAACCATCAAATTTGATATTTAATTTCACAAATGCTCTTGAAATTTTTATGAATTGAATTTCCTCTCAAAGGTCACTGTTTAATGTCAAATCTGATTTTAAATATAAGATTGTAATTTTATTTAAAGCTACTTTAAGGTTTTTTTCAGCTGCTAAGTATTCTGAGGATAAATATCTATTTGAATACAATGTAGATCCATGGTATGTGAGCAGATGAAAAATTAAAACTATGCCTGGGATTCTAGGTCTCAAAAGTGAATGTACACATTGACCACTGAACCAGCAGTTGTCTGTAGACTGAAGTGGTAGGTCATACTAACTACCTTAAAGAGATTGTGAAGTAAAGTGTCTTCGCTATTGTGGGAAGACCATTAGTTAGTTCCTGGCCCCTCAGCCCTGAAATAACCACACAGAAACTGTATTAATTAAATCACTGCTTGGCTAATTAGCTCTAGCTTCTTATTGGCTAACTCTTACATATTAATTTACCCCATCTCCACTTATTTGTGTATTGCAATGTGGCTGCGGCTTACTGGCAAAGTTTCAGAGCATCTGTCTCTGGTAGTGGCTTCATGGCGTCTCCTGACTCCACCTCTCTTTCTCCCAGCATTCAGTTTAGTTTTTCTGCCTAGCTAAGTTCGGTCCTATCAACAGGCCAAGACAGTTTTTTTATGTTTTAATGGTAATCACAGCATACAGATAGCAATCCCACATCACTTCCCTATGCTCTAAATCAGGAAAAGGCATATAAGAATCCTTCCCGTTGCCATTCACCAAGGCATCTACACAACATCAAGAAAAAAGTAAAATAAAGCAATGCCCAAGACTGACTTTCTCAGAACTTGCAAAAGTCTGTTTTTAAGATGGAATCTTTCTCTTGATAAAATAGAGCAGGGAACATGAATAAACACTGGCAGCCCTGGTGAGACATTGCCAACATTCAGTTAGCCATAAGTGAATTATAATTGCTTTAAATTTTACATTATATTATAAAATGTCTAAGATGCCAAATAGGTATTTGAATATGCTTTATATATAGGGGAAATTATGTAGCCCATGAGAGTATTTAAAAATATGGAGGTTAATATTTCTTATAGGTTTTTTATTTTATTTTTTATTTTTTTATTAAACCACAGATAACTTGACTTTCAATTCAGGGAACTTGGAGAAGAAACGTAGCTACCTTAGCTTTTCCTTGTAATCAGGTTGATAACACCTTAGTTGTCATCATAGAACCTCCATCCAGTAACTGACGGAATCAGATGCAGAGATCCATAGGTAAGCACTGAGTCAAGCTCCCAGAGTACAGTTGAGGAGAAGGAGGAGCAATATATGAGCAAAGGGGTCAAACTGTGATGATGATACCCAGAAGCAGATGACCTGAGCTAGTGAGAGCCCACTGACTTCAGACTGTCAGCTGGGAAACCTACATAGGACTGAACTAGACCCTCTGAATAAGAACAACAATTGTGTGGCTTGGGCAGTTTGTGGGGACACTGGAAGTGGGATCAGTATTCCTAGTGCTGGAACTGGCTTTCTGGAGCCCATTCCCTATGAAGGGATACCTTGTTGTGCCTAGATGAAGTGTGTGTGTGTGTGGGGGGGGAGATGGTCCTGTCTCAAGTGGTTTTTTTTTTTTGCTGACTCTCCATAGGAGGTCTTACCCTCTCTGAGGAATGTATGGGGGGGGGGGTGGAGAGAAGGTGGGGATACCAGGGGGAGGGGAGGAAAGGGAAACTGGTATTGATATGCAAAATAAAAAAATTGTCTTAAAAAATAAAAAAGGGGGGAAAGAACTTAGGTGCCCTAGACAAAGATGATTTTCTGTATTCTCAACCTGGGAAATGCTTGGTTTAGATATTTGTATTTTCATGTGCACAAAAAATCTTTTGGGGTCATTTTGGATTTGATCTTATTTCACAGTTTCTCTTCTTTTTAAAATATTTACTTTTAAGTATGTGTGTGCGTACATGCCTGAGTGCTGAGTGTGCATGTGTTTCTGTGCTGGTCCTCTTGGAGGCTGGAGGCTACAGACCCCCTTGAACTAAGATGCAGAAATTATGAGCTGTCTGATATGGGTGCTGGGAACAGAGCTTGGGTACTATTGAAAATTCAGGACATGTTATTATGCTATCTACAGCCCTTCTTAAGTTATTCCTTAAATGACATATAAATAAGACTAATTTGTAAGAATATGTTTATTTCTTATAACTCAACATATAACTATTCATTTTTCAGGAAATCAAGCCATCTTCCATTTCTTAATAGAAGATACTGAGAGGTCTGAGAAAGTATCTTGCCTGATGGACCCCAGAGTTAGCTGTCTCCATGGTTACAGCATGATTTTTTAGGACATTTCTGTCTTCTTTTGTTTACTGAATATCTCAGTATATTGCTTCTCAGAAATGTCAACTAGGCTACCAACACCCACTGGAAACATAACTGCAGCTGCCACTGCCACAGATTCAATGTCTGTCCCTAAGGCTGACCTTGGTGATAATGTCTGCATCAATTATTATTTATTACCAGTGTTGAGGACCCCACTGACTATGCCAGGACTGCTGCCAAATCACTGGGCTTATCTCCATCAATCAGCACAATGTTACCTCTGCTCTATGTTCTCAAATGTATATCATAGAAAATGCTCTCACTTTTTTCTCTCTGCCTCTGTCTCTCTCATATTCAGGAATTGCAAGTAAAAGGAAATTAATATCGACCATAAATGACTTCCAATATCCATATATATGACATAGATATAAATAGATAAATGATAAGCAACAGATAGATAGATGATAGATAGATAGATAGATAGATAGATAGATAGATAGATAGATAGATGATAGATAGATAGATAGATAGATAGATAGATAGATAGATAGATAGATAGATAGA
>JABTXL010006712.1:29312231-29351363 GCA_025134845.1 Neodon shergylaensis
AGATAGATAGATAGATAGATAGATAGATAGATAGATAGATAGATAGACATAGATATATGCAAGGAAGACATTCTACCAACTAGCTATATCACCAGTCTTAAATATTATTATTGTTACTATTTGAAGCATTTGAAATTAGCCCCAAGGCTAAATCTAAATTAAGCAAACAAACATTTTGCCACTGAGCTGTATCCATAGACCCATGGTCCTACCTAGAAATACTGATGACTTTATCTTAAGTTAGTTGAAAATCTTTCTATTTGAATTCAGGTATTATTTTAATACATTTGTATTAAATGTATTAATTGGTAATACATATGCTCTGATATTATAAGCAACAGAAAATGCAAAGGGGTACTTAGCTTATAAAGAGGGAAAGGAACCTAGCTCATGGAGCTTAGAAGTGGGGCAGAAAATAAGTTAACATAGGTGATTACTCAGGAGCTAAGTGAATGAATGATCTGATAGAAAGTAGAAGAAAGTGTGCACTTTGTAGATGAAGCCCAAGAATAGCTGCTATCAGGATGGTTTAAGCCCAATGAGTAGAAAGGGGAGGAATTATCCTTGCAGATTGTTAAGTATCATGGATAGAGAAAAGCACAATTGCAAATGTCTAAAGAAAGTTAGCTAAGTAATTTTGAAGAACTTTGAAGAAGAAACTGATTTATCATTAACGTACATAAATTAACTCTAGAATAATTTTTAATTTTCACTGATCCATAAGCATGGACGACTTTTTCTTCTATAAATGCCGTAAAACATGCTTAAAGTTTAAAATTAATATAGTTTAAGCAGAAATTTTACAATAAAAATCCCCAAAGATAGCCAAAATGTCTATTATCACCTTACTGTTTTAAAATACCTTAAATAATAAATGAGTTCCCAATAAATAGATTAGTTGCTTCCAGGTTGCATAAAGCAATATATGGTTTGGAAACCACTGTTTTGTTCCAGCAGCAACTGGAACACTGAACACACTGAAAAACAACAAAGCAGGTCAGAGCACAGTGCACCCCAAATCTGACAAGCAGATCAGTCACACATCAAGATTGGAGAGAGAGCTTGGAGATGAAAGACAAAGGGACTTGTCAGTGGAATCCGCAATGGGATGCATCACCTGGTTGGAAAGATTTAGGAGAAATTGCCAGAGAATAGACAGGCATGGACAAGTCTGAGAGCTTAACCAGCACAGGGGAACTCGGTCATTTGAGTCCTTCCCATGTGTTTAGCTCCTGGAGCACTAACAAGTCGCCACATTGATGAGTGGAGCACAGTTCACCATATTTATAAGAGGCAAGGGGAAAAGAGATTATTTTCTACAGTCTATAACATGCTCCCAGTCCTCAGTACTGATACCTAGCCAAGTCTAAACACGATGGGATTTTACCAGAGTCTAACTGCTATCCTTTTGGTATGAATTGTTCATACAAAGCTCATGTATTAGAAGATTACTCTCCAGTACAGCACCGATCAGAAGTGTTTGTGAAGTTCATGGTTCAGGACACAAACTTACAAAATACTAAAGCCTAATCATAAGACTAGAACCTTTCCCTAGTCCCACATTGTATCACATTAACACTGAAACCTGTTTATAGAAATTTCATTTAATCTTCATGTCAAGTCTATCAGTTAATAGAAGTAATAACAATGAACATAATATGATAAAACAGTTTGAAGAGAAAGAGAAATCAGAATTATCAAAGAGGCTATGTAAAATGATTAATATGCTGAGGGTTATAATAGATTAATTAGAATATATGGAAAAATATGTAATATAAGTATAACAGAAAGGAAAATTAGTTATTTTTATTTTTTATTATTATTATTTTTATTTTGAGACAAAGTCTAACTTGTTTTACTGACAGATCTAGAACTCACTACATATACCAAGCTAGCCTTGAATTTACCATCGTCTGTCTCTTTCTGACTTTTGAGCAATGGGATTAAGGGAGTTAAAATATGGTAGAAATATTTGAAAGAATAATGACCTGGATTTTCCAAAATCAATATCAGACACTAAACAACAGATCCAGGAAGCTCAGAGAACACCAAACAGTACAAATGCCAAAACAATTATACCCAGGCACATAATATTCAAATGCAGAAAATCAAAAACAAAGAAAAACATCCTGAAAGGAGTCATAGTTAAAGCATAGTACACAGGAGCAAAACAGAAAATATATCTGACTGCTCAGAATCCATGTGTGATAGAGTGCAATGAAACATTAAGGTGTTGAGAGAAAGAAGTTAAACATCCAAATTCTTCACTTCTCAAGAAACTTCACTTCAAATGTAGCTGAAAACAGATTTCTCAAGTGACAGAAAGAAAGATTGTCTGTGGGGAGCTACCTTGAAAGAAGAGTTTTCAAAAGAAACGCGACAAAGGGCACTTTGTTTTATATTTTATGATATTAATATTGGAAGAACATCAGAGTAAATTAGGGCAAAATAGAAAGTTTAGTATTACTATTCTTAATTCATCCTAATTAAGTAAATAATATAAATATAGGCTTAAACGTGATTATATAAAAGTAAATTTAAAACAAATTATATAAGTGATAGGAGAAAGAAATTGGAATACATTATCATTCTGAGACATTAAAATGGTCCATAAATAGGAATATTATCATTTGAAGTGAAATTTGATTCACTGTAAATATCAGTGTCAACTCTCAAGCAGACATGGAAAAGTACAAACATAAAAATAAATAAATATAACCAATTTTCTTCACATTTGAAAAGGATTGAATCAAATAAAATTTTTATGAAAATCTCTAAAAGTTAAAATACAAAAGAAGACAAAGACAGGAATGAAGAACAAATGAAGCAAACTAACTCGTAGTATTAGGTGGAAATTTAACTGTATGACACTAATGACCATTTCGAACCTCAATTATGTGTGTGTTTATGCTTATATGTGTACACATGTATGTAGGTGCACTTACACATATTTGTGTGGGGTATGGAGGTTAAAGGTTAATGTGCCTTTCTCTATTATTCTCAACCTTGCTCTCTTTCTGAATCTGACATGTAGACTGACTGGACAGAAAGCCCCAAGTGTGGTGTGTGTGTGTGTGTGTGTGTATGTGTGTGTCTGAGACATAGATTGGATAGACAGAAAGTGAGATAGATAAAGACTTGAGTTCAATCCCCAGCACTCATAAATATAAAGTGTCTAAAGTTGCGTACCCTTGCAATTCCAGTGCTGGGTAGGTAAAGACAAGATCCAAGTAGTGATGACTGGTCAGCCAGCCAAGCCTAATTCATGAAGCCATGCTCCAGTCCCAAAAAGCAATGTAAATCTGGCCTGCAAAAGCATCTGCACAAGCATACATACTTGCCTTGGCACACACGTGCACGCGCGCGCACACACACACACACACACATGACCCATAAATGTTTTATTGCATACCATTTGAAAAATAATCAAAGTATTTCCAGACATTTGGAAAAAATATTAAGATATATGAAAGAAACTGACCACATTTTCATTGTTCTATTTATAGGAAATATGCAGAATAGGCCAATTTATGGAAGCAAAAATAGCTTAGGTCTTGTCAGAGGCCAGAGCTAGAAGGGAATTAAAATGAGTGTCAGAGAGTGTGAGGCTCATTGTTAAAGAGTTTAAATGCTCCATCTTCACTAGCAAAATTATATGGAAATACTTGAGAACTGCTGAATTGAATATACCAAAGAGTAACTAATGGTACAAAATATATCTTATTTCTTAGTAAAGCTGTTATTTTAAAAATTGCATCAATGACAAAAACATTTTTATTGTTGTTCCTTTTCATGGATAAATTGAAAGATAAAAGTTGATAGTCATGAAAATTTAAGTAATTCTACAGAGACAAATTTTTAATGGAAATGAGAAGTATAGGAAATACATGAAAATGAATATAAAATAAGTGAATAATTTTACAGATATGACATTGAAGCTCAGCAAAAACACAATTTTGAACAAGCTAACAGGAAAGCAAGCACCAGTATTGGAAGTTGAACTCAAGCAAGAGCAGGCAGTCCTACAAATCTGCTGATGGTTCTTAAAGTACTACTAAAAGCCCAGATATCTCAGAAAATAAATATCATTTTCGTAGTGTTACTTCTAGGCACAAATAAATAATGTAAAATATCCTCTTAAAATATTGATGCTTCTAACATTTTTTTTCTTCATTAGCCCCCACAGTAAGCAGAAAATGGAATTATATATTCTAGGTTACTATTTGCTTCCATAAATTAGCCTATTCTGCATATTTCCTATAAATAGAACCATGAAAATGTGGTCAGTTTCTTTCATATTTCTTAATATTTTTCAGATTGTCTGAAAATACTTTGATTATTTCTCAAAAGCATTCAGAATACTACTTATAATAATACTCTGGGAACAATTAAACTTTAACTCTTTTTTGTTATTTATTTATTTATTTACTTATTAAAGATTTCTGGCTCCTCCCCGCCACCGCCTCCCATTTCCCTCCCCCTCCCTCATCAGCCCAAAGAGCAATCAGGGTTCCCTGCCCTGTGGGAAGTTCAAGGACCACCCACCTCCATCCCGGTCTAGTAAGGTGAGCATCCAAACTGCCTAGGCTCCCACAAAGCCAGTACGTGCAGAAGGATCAAAACCCCATTGCTATTGCTCTTGAGTTCTCAGTAGTCCTCATTGTCCGCTATGTTCAGCGAGTCCAGTTTTATCCCATGATTTTTCAGACCCAGGCCAGCTGGCCTTGGTGAGTTCCCGATAGAACATCCCCATTGTCTCAGTGTGTGGGTGCACCCCTCGTGGTCCTGAGTTCCTTGCTCGTGCTCTCTCTCCATCTGCTCCTGATTTGGACCTTGAGATTTCAGTCCGGTGCTCCAATTTGGGTCTCTGTCTCTGTCTCCTTTCACTCCCTGATGAAGGTTAATATTCAGGAGGATGCCTATATGTTTTTCTTTGGGTTCACCTTCTTATTTAGCTTCTCTAGGATCACGAATTATAGGCTCAATGTCCTTTATTTATGGCTAAAAAACAAATATGAGTACATCCCATGTTCCTCTTTTTGGATCTGGCTTACCTCACTCAGGATAGTGTTTTCTATTTCCATCCATTTGTATGCAAAATTCAAGAAGTCATTGCTTTTTACTGCTGAGTAGTACTCTAATATGTACATATTCCATACTTTCTTCATCCATTCTTCCATTGAAGGGCATGTGATCGTAAATTTCTAGCTGCCATTGTGATTTACCTGTTTCTGCGATGAGGAATCAGGATCTTGAGAGATGTGCTTTGCACACCGTTCAGGAACATCTGGACCAGTGGTTTATGTTGAATATGAAAAATACCCCTTGTTATCAAAACAGGCTGAATTAATACACAGGCCATTTATCACCTTTATCATTACTGTGTGCAGGCAAATCAATCATACCAGGTAGAACTTGCAACTGATGGCAAAAGGTAAGCCAGTAAATGTTACTGAACATTCACAATTATTTATTCTCACCTGGCGTTTATTTATCTTATATCCTCTGGTAAATCCTCCAATAAGTTTGAAGCCTATAATATACACTTAGAAAGTGTTGGAACCTCACTCTGGCAGGAATCAGCAGGGGCTATCTGGGAGAAGATGCAAGGATAAAGAAAATAGAAGATTAAGAGAAACAGAGACAGAAAACACAGGAAAGACCGGAAAACTGAAGGTAAATACCATCAGTCCCGAAATTATTTCATAACTTGCTTTTATGCAGATTAAAGGGAGAAGGCAGAACAAAGAACAATCCCAGTCAGCTAACTGCCTCCCTGCACTCTCTTTGGGAGGAAGTGCAAGCAGGTGCATTATCTCTCACAAGAATTCAGATAGCAGCAAGCAGCTACTAGCTCTAACTGGATGTTCCATACACCAGCCCAAATCTTAGTAGATAATATGCTCTTCCATCTGGGCAAAAATGCTCTTTCTTATGGGCTTAATCAGAATTTTCTCACAGTTCTCAAGGGTGCAGACTGAGCAGGCAAGCTTGAATTCAAATGATTTATAAGTGAGAATTGACTACAGAGGAAAACTCAGTCACATGTGTGCTACCACAAGTAAGTATACTGTTTTTAAAAAGTGAATCTCTGGCCTAGGTGGAAGAATAAAATATAAATTAAAATCTCTAATATCTTTGATAAATTCTGTGATATGCAGTCTAGAGAAAGGTATTCTAAACCATTGAATAAGTAGATACATGTGCTGTATCACAATGATTTAGAATTCACCTTCTTTATTTACAATAACAAATTGTTATTGTTTACACTGCAACATGTTTATACTTTAGATAAAAGCAATTGCTGTTCAGAACTACATGCCTATTGACCATGCCAAAATGAAATTGGTATCATTTTATAAAATATGATCACTTCCAATAGCATGCATTGAAGTTGTTTAAGTAGTTATATTATCCTTGAGATAAAACAGTTTGAGAATCATTTGAAGGTTTGATACCATAGCAGTTTTTAATTAACATATTAACAAGCATCTTTTAAATGATAAATAACAGGATCCATGGAGATGGTTGAGCAAGTAAAAACACCATATAAGCCTAAAAGCTTGAGTTCCATCCCCAGACACAAATGAAAAGTCAGATGTGATCAAGACCATTATTGTATAAATCTGATATAAAGAAATAACCTATTGCTGTGATATAATTAGTTAATAAATTAAGCATCAAAATAATGTGTCTAATGGATTAAACATCTACATAATGTAGTGGCATTTCATTTGTATTTTAATAAATAAAGCTTGCCTGAAGATCCGAAAAGTAAAACAGTCACACTGGCCAGTCTTACAGTCCAGGCAGCAATGATACTTTTAATCCCAGTAGCCATACTAGCTTGTCATAGAAACCAGGTGTTAGTGGTGCATGCCCTTAAACCCAGAACTAGAGAGGATTATAAAACAGGAGGAGACAGCTCTCAGTCACAGTCTCATTCTGAGATTCCTGGAGACAGGATCACCATTTTCAGACTGAGGTCAAGATAAGAGTCAGTGGCTGGCTGTTTTGCTTTTCTGGTCTTCAGACTGAACCCCAATAACTGTTTTTGAGTTTTTATTAATCCTGCTTCAAAATAACATAACATGTAAAATTGAGTAAAGTTCTTGTCTTTGTCAGAGATTTTTTTTAAGATGAAGAAACTAAACTATAGATGGCATGATTTTTTAAATTTCAAATAAAGGGAAGAATAAGCATTCAAATTCAGATGGGTTAGTTCTGAAATCTGTATCTTCAAGTTTTATAAGATGATTTTTCTATAGGCCCCTGTAGAGTGATTATGAGTGGATATAAACATCTGGGAGGTAGAAAAATAATCAAATCTTAAAATAATCATTAGTTTACCTTTTAGCTTCTACTGTATAATAAAATGTCAGAAAACACAATGGCTGGATGTTTCATGAGAAGGACAAATTAAGTGTAGGTGAAGTTAGGTTTTTACATTTGTTTGTTCGTTTTTGCTTTTGGTTTGCTCTCTAATTCAGCTGTGATGTTCATCTACATTCCCAACCCTCCTACAGAAAGATGGGAAGTGGAAACAGAAGTATTGCCCAGACATTCATGGTCCAGCTGGCCAAATATTCAAGAGAGTGGCAAAAACAAGAAAGACCCTGTCTCCAGCAAGGTAGATGAAAAGAATTCTAGAAAATTGCTCTTGAATCTCCACAGGAATGTTGTAGCATATGCTCGCACACACATACACACACACACACAAACACACATACACAAACACACACATGCAGTGGGGGAGAATAAGAAATAGAACACTAAAAAACAAATGCATAGAAAAATTCTATTGCGAAACATAAAAAAATTAAAAGTTACTATAATAACTGACTAAAAAATACTTTTCAGGAAAGGCAGTGCATATTTTATCTAAAAGAAAATATATTAAAACATACAAGGATAAATGATGCATAATGTAATAAGAGGGAAAATTTAGCTAAACAAACACAGCAGATTGTATTTATATAGATATGTTACAATAACAATGGAAGAAAAGCATCATAAAATTCAGAATGAGTGGGTGACACAGGAAGAGTCATAAGCAGGAGGGGGTTAAATGGTTTAATACTATACACCTGCATAAAATTCACAAAAAATATTTTAAATATTAAAAAGGTATTTCATGGGAAGTTGTGAAACATACTTAAATGGTATTTTCATCACATCTTTAAGTAAGAGTATCTGTTTTAAACTGGTATTACAAAGGCTAATTATAAAATATTTTAATATAATTTAAATGTAGGAAAAGTATAGTATGTAACTCCATGTTTTACCTTCAAGAATAAAAATGCTCTACTTGAATAATTAGAATCTTTCAACTATTGCCAATTTTCAATTGTCTTATGTATTTACACAGAATGAGATTTAGTCACATTGTGTGATTTTCCCTGGAGAAATATGAAGCAATGCCTATCTACCCATATAGAACACTGACAGAACACGGAAATGATTATACCAAGTCTAGTTGAGTGAACCAATGAGTTCATTGGAGTTTCCTTCAGGAGCATGGCTATCTAGAAAGTACGGATATCTCTGAATTAAGAGAAAGACCAGCCCATCATGAGTGAGAATTCAGAAAAACTGAATCCTTGGAGCTCCCTGTATGAGTAGGACACTTGCAGGTTTGAGGTAGCAGTTGTTGTTTCCATAGACATTGCAGTAGTTGCCTTCATTGTCTTAATTGTCTTTGTCATGGTTGTCATCATCATTTTCTTCTTGTCATCCTCCTCCTCTTCTTCCTCTTGTTTTTCCTCCTTTACTCCTCCTTCTTTTTGTCTTTTTTTCCTCCTCCTTCTCCTTCTTTTCTATGTACACAAATCTTTATTGTCACAACAAATTATATACTTATATCAAACAAAAGAGAGCATTATTTTAAATTCTCCACTTCCCTAAAAGTGAGCAGCTTATCCTCAAGCATTCTATTCTTTCTGGGAAGTGCACAGTGGCCAGAGCCAGCACACACTACTGAAACCACATGGGTTGTAATGAGTAAAGATTTGGGGATTTTATAAACTATCTTTCAACAAAGCAATTAAATAGCTATTTTTTGGAAATTTTTATTAAAGTGAATATTTTGTGCACTTTATTGAAAGTTGGAATCTTTTCATGCCAATATCTATTATTGCCTCTCTCTATATTCTTTGCAAAGGAATATCATGAACCTTGTAAGCTTTAAGAGCTCCTGCATTTTTGAAGCTTTCTCTTTACTTTCTGAGTCTCAATGAACCTCCCACCTAGAAGAAATGTTTCAATTTTGAGGAAACAAGTCAAAACTTACAAATGTTGAAACTTTCTAATAGCAGCAGGGCGGTGGTGGTTCGTGTTTTTAATCCCAGCACTTGGGAGGCAGAGGCAGGCAGATCTCTGTGAGTTCCAATCCAGCCTGGTCTACAAGAGCTAGTTCCAGGACAGGCATCAAAGCTACAGACAAAGAACTCTTGTCTCGAAAAAATCAAAACAAAACAAATAAACAAACAAAAAACTAAAGAAAAGAAAATTTCTAATAGCAACATAAGAAAATAAAATAGATTTCCAGCCTCAAGAATTATATCATAATTATTTTCTGTTTTCCAATGCACAGAGTGTATTAAGCTTTTCAGACACCAATAAACATAAGGGTCAAAACCTCTGACAAAATTCTGTATTGCACAACCCTTCCTTGAATGGTTGGTTTCTACTTTTCTTCCATAACTGGAAGAAAATAATCACGAATCTCTCTTAATACCTGAGAAGAAAATTTGCCCAAAAGCAATAAAATTAAGTTGCAATTATAAGTGGCCATTTGGAAAACATAGGTGATAAATTTTCCAAACACTGAAAATTGTTGTCAACACATAAAATTTTAAGTTACATTTATACCAATATATAATCTTATTTTACAAGTACACAAATGTGATCTTAATATTAAACATATTAATAAGGTATTAAGGCATATTGTTCATTTCACTTGAGTGTATTCTTTATTCCCATCTCTCCAGTGTAAAATTGTTCTACTTTGTATTTGCTATAAAACCATCTTTCTTTGAAATTAGTCAAAACACTGAGAATATGCTCATTCTTTGATGATATTTTATTTTACTTTATTTTAAAATGGGCAAAGGATTTTTTCATTATTTCCTATGCCTTATATCTTTCCTAAATCTATAAGACACAGCAATATTAATAATAAATTAACACATTTGATTGAAATGCTTAGAATTTTAACTTAGGCATAATATTCTATTCTGTAATTAGTATTTATTGCATGCAAAATTGCATTTGTCTAGTTCATCTGAAATTTTAAATTTTTATGTGCTTACCAAACTGAATAAATAATCCTGTGTTTAATATCTTACATTTTGAAAACTTATACTGTAGATTTATTTTTTCATTTTTTTCTTCTTTTTTATTTAATACAGTGTGTCAGTATTCAGATCTGGTGGACTAGGTCTCCATAGACAAAGTTTGTCTTTCAATTTCTTGGAGTCCAGGCATACACCATGTAAGAGTTTGCTCTTTTCTTTTCTTTTCTTTTCTTTCTTTCTTTCTTTCTTTCTTTCTTTCTTTCTTTCTTTCTTCTTTCCTTCCTTCCCTTCTTTTTCTTTTATCTTTTTCTTTCTTTTTTTCCTTTTTTTTAAATACAGGGTTTCCTGGCTGTCCTGGAACTCACTTTGTAGATCTGGCTGCCCTCAAACTCACAGAGATCCACCTGTTTCTGCCTCCCAAGTACTGGGATTAAAGGCGTGCACACCATCACCTGGCTGCAGCTTTCATTATATTGAATACCTGTCTCTTTAATAAAATATCTACTTGGCAATAAACTACCTTTCTCCTATGATGAGTTGCTAAATTTTCTTTTACCTAATATTTATTTTTCAGATTATTGAATTAAAATATCTGGAATAAAGTTTAACATTATTATTTGTAAACCTGTTAATTATAGGAGGATTTGATTATATATATTTTACTTCAAAACTTCCTATGACCTAGTAAGACACATCACTTTAGTAATTTTAATTCTGCAACTCACTCAGGTCTTTTTATCATATATTATATATTTCCTACCTCTCAAACTTCTGTCATTTCTTTCTTATACCAGTCTAATTTCATTGTTTTATTTCATCTACTCTTAAGTTTCTGGTTGCTCGTTTATCTTTTAGAAGTTGAATTGCTGTGCTATGAAAGGTTTCTCCTATTGTGTCTTCTCTATCACTAAATTGACTTGAGTTTATTATTAAGCTGGCCTCTAATTTGCCTTCTAAAGTAATTATTTGACAATTCAGCACTTATAAATTGAGAAGGCATGTAGAATTGCAATGCACTCAGCTTTTTTTGAGTTTGTATTATTTTTCAAATACTGTCTCAAAAAACAAATGTATTTTGCTAGCATGAGGTCTGGTTGCACAGACTGATCTCTTTGGATGTTTGTTATTTCTTTATTAACCTTCAGTTTGACTGTAGGAGTAAACAAGCAAAGCAAATCTAGTTTCTGCAAAACAGTGTTGGTGGGGCAGGAGCAGGTGAGCTGCCAGCCCCTGCAGGGTGTCAAGATAAAGCTCCTTTTTTCTCTTAAGTCATATTCTTGACTTTAGGATCTAGGACCTAGTCCAGTTCCTTTGTAGTCAAATGTCTCTCAGGGTTTAAGAATTTATGTGAACTCGTTTATTTTAAATTGTTGTTACATATGTACAAAGTAAATATGTAAATACAATCTGCTCTATACATATAATGTTAACTGTATGTATGTTTTCAGGGCTGACCATTTGATATTCGATAACCAATTTGTGTTCTTTTCCCAGGGGAGATAATTTCTCCCACTCTCAGCATTCCTGGATTGACTACAGAGGAAGGGAGGGTTTGGAATGAGGAAAAGGAAAAGGAAAACCATGCAATTATATTATAAACTAAAAAGAAGAATACACACAAGAAAACTAAATGTGTGAGGTAGGTTTTATCTACATATTTATATGTATGCATGTATATATACATGAATTTAATAATAAAATATACTAATACTAATACTTATAATGAAGTCATGAATTTGAAGTGTAATGAGAAGGGAACCACTGTCAGTTGACAAACAAAACAACCATTCTAAAAATAATTATACCAAACTGCTAGGATAGTCATCTTGAACATCTTTCAGGATGCAAAAAGTTCATCTCACTTGTTTAATTAACAGTTGAAACCATTCTCTTCTTCATTCTCCATGTTTGGGAATATATGCTTCATGAGTGTAGAATGTTTGGCTCTTCCAAGTAATAGATCTTCTTTTCAAGGAAATTTTCAGAAATGCCATAGGGCACTGTAGAGCTCAGACCCAGAAGCCAGGCAGATCACTCTAATATTGCACTCCATGATTTGAGTTTTAACCCCTAATTCCAAATAAAGTTGACTATCATTAATTCTATAAATATTGCACTGATTGCCTTTTGTCTACTTGACACAAACCTAAACATATTGGTTATCTCAATTTAGGAGTTGTCTCCAGGAGAATGATCTGGTGCAAGTTTGGAAGACATTTTCTTTATTAATGATTGATGTGTGAGAGCTGAGACCACTGAGGCTGGCAGTACCACCTCTGGGCGTGTGGTCTACGTAGCATGAGAAAGAAAGCAAGTAAGCAACTTTCTTCCATGGTTCATGACTCTACATCAATCTCAGTGATGAACTACGTTAGGGCTTGAAGAACTGTTTTCTTTTATAATAGCTAAATTAAGAAAAAATTATAATGCAGGTATCTCTTATTATGTGTGTTTTCAAAGCTGTGATTGTTAACAAAAGAATAAGTAACTGAATAGCTTTTGTGTCATGTAAGCTTTCAACAAATTTATTAAAGCATTATTGAGGTCATCGAAAATGGTATCTTCTCAGAGATGGCTCAGCAGGTAAAGGCATTTGCTGCCATACACGGCCAAGTGTGATCTTGAACTCATAAGGTGACGTGACAGAATTGAGTCTCTACAGGTCACCTTATAACCTGCAAACATAGCATAAGCATGCCCATGCATACATATATGTGTACAAATGATTACATTTGTATACATAGGTATAAAAGAGGTTGGTATGAACATGTGTGTCTTCTGCTTGCTTACGATTTAAATACTAAAAACAGTCACATGAAAATCTATTCTGAAATACAGAAAAATAGATTCAGAAAACTATTATTTGTGAGAATAATGTGATCTACTAAATGAGAGCAAAAAGGAGAATATGGAGTCCAACTTCTCTTAGCAGCTTTTCACGTGGTGCTTTGCACTGGTCCAATTAAATGGAATATTGCAAAGGTACCTAAATTGTGAATTACACTTTGAATTCAACTATGAAAAATATTGTGAGGCAGGTTATGAATACATTCTTAATATGCAGCTTCATTGTTGAAAAAGTAAAGAGTTCAAAGTAGAGCTTTCAGAATAAATTCCCAATAGATTATTGAAAAAATGAAACAGAAGAAATAAACATTTTGATACTGGCCAACCGCAAATAAATATTTTTCTATTACACACACACACACACGCACACACACACACACTAGCACTAGTTGAAAGGGAAGAAGAAAGAAGGAGCAAGAATGGAACACAGAGGAAACAGAGGGACTGAGCTCTGGAATGATGAAAGAAAAGATAAACCAATTAGTACTATATGCAAGTTCCTCCCTTAAAATCACAGTGAACCTTGGAAATCTGGGGTTGGCGGGGGCGGTCTAAATGATGTCTCTAGCGGGAGACTTCATCCCTTGGTCTTTTCAGAGGTCTCATTAGCACTGAAGTCAATTAACTGACTGCAAGCTGACCATGCTCATGAGATGCTTCTAGAAGAAACTGATTCTGCTCTGTATGTGCGACGCATCCCCAGCTTCCCAAGCCCTTTTCAAGGATGTGGGTTCACTCCGGCATTTCGGCATAGCTTTCCTTACTAAACTGTGCATTCCGCGTGAGAGAGGGAGCATCCCCATGTAGTTCTTCCCCCTAATCCTGGAGCTGAATATCCCCCCTTTCAGCTGGGAGGCTTTCTGCTCCCCTCCCTCCAGGATCTTAGTAGGCTCTGCACCAATTCTACATTGTCCCTTCCTGTTTTAAGTAGCGAAAGGCTGAACACTTCCATGCGTGAAAGTGGCCTGTCACTCTGTCCCGCTGTGCAGCTGTGATTGGCGGGAAGGACAAGTCCTCTGGCCCCGCCCCCGCCTGTCTTTGCCGCGCTCCGTGGGTTTTTTGCAAAGGTGGAGAGCCGAGATTCCGGCGCTTGGACTCAATGGAGCAGCATTTCCAATTTTGACTGCTGTTCTTCCTCGACCAGTGAGTCAGAGCCAAGAAAAGCCTAGTCTTTTCTTGCTGAAAAAGCTTGGGGGAACTGTTGCTCAGGACCTAGGCACTCCTGACGCATCGTATCGATCTCACTTCCTTCTATGGCTTCACTGTGAAATCACTTGCATGTTTGCAGCCCTGTGAATCCCTCTTCTCAGGGCTCAGAGGAAGGGTCCAGGAAAACATCAAGTGTTCCAAAGAGAGAACGCTGCGGGAGCTGTCTGAGGTGCTGAAACCTTCCAAGCGTTTGTCTCTGTCAGCCCTAAGGGTTAGATGGCACATTTTCATTTCTGCTTTTCTGGTCCCTCATGCCTCGGATAAGACTCTTTCCAGGTTCGTGAATATCGCTCCGTATCATGGCCCACGTGAGACACTTTCGGACACTTGTTTCTGGATTTTACTTCTGGGAAGCCGCACTGTTACTGAGGTAAGTCCTCATGCATTAACAATTTCATTAAAAGCTCAGTACACCAGTGCATTAATCTGCAACCACTTGTTAATGAGGAAGCTGAGAAATGTGTGATTGTGCACTGGCTTGCCGAAGCTATCCTTTAAATCATACTTTTCTGTTTAAAGGAGCCTAGTAATAACTCTATTGAGACCCCTAGAAACATGTAATTTCCTGTTATTTTTCACTGAATGTGCATATTTAAGTAACTGAAGTCTTCCCACGGTATTGTTTAAAACCGAAAGATTTAAAAAACATAGGTATTTTTCCTTCTCACATATTTCTATTAGATTATTCTTTGCAACGGTGAATTGTGTGTTCTGAATATTAATTTATTTTAAAAAGTTATGAAACATTAAGAATTTATAATTGGGGCATTATTAAATTAGAAAGAAAAATACAGAACATAGGCATTTACTGATCAGAGAAATGTCATTTTTAATAAGTGTAGGGACTGAGTTAAAAGGGGGACTTTAAGGTACTACTTTGCAATGACCTAATTCAATACATGAAGGCAAAATCATTAATGAACCATCAGATATGCCCTGTGCCTAAAGTTGTCTTTTGGAAGCAAGCAGCATAAAGGGCCTATCAACTTGCAAAATTATTGTGATATGACAGTTTTTGCCATGCTCCAATCATTTTAGCAAGGCTTTCTACTTTACAATTACTTAGACGAGACTAAAGGATGCTAGCTGGGAGTTCAGATAACTGAGACCCCATTTTTAGTCAAATACTGTATAAAAACACAATTGTTCACATAGATTTTTAAACCAGCAACATTAATTTTAAGTTACTATTGTCATATAATTACTGTGGAATTTTCACTTTTCAATAGTGCCAAATTTAAATATTTGGAACAAGTGAACTGGTTAAGAATATACTGGTTTCTATCTGGCGTAAGAATTCTTCCTTGTGATAGTAAATCAAGTTTTAATCTTATGGAGACCTTAAAATGTATAACTCGCATGAGTTGCCTTACAAAAGTCATACAGTTCTGGAATGCCTGTATGTAATATGTGAATGATTAAGAAGAAAACTGCATTTTGTCCAAATGTTGACAGCCTTCTATATTGAGGGAATTAAAACATTCCAGATGACAGTATATTCAGTGAAAAGCATTTTAATATGATTTTATAAATTTCTGTAACACTTAGTTGGTAGACATTATATATAGTGAGCAAATCAAAAGTACGTAGGGCTTTCACGTATATGAAAATACTATGGAAAGTGGCACAAGGTTCAGATTATAATAAACTGATCAATTTTTCATGATATTTTCCACTATAGTCCTTCATAATGTTAATAACAAAGGTGATACTATGAATGTTTTTAAAAAGCAACAGTGCTTATTAGATGTAAATTGATAGTTGGTAATTAAGACATATTAGTCAATGAAGTAAAATCTGTATAATGACAATTCATCATAATCTTATTATTGTAACTAGATATGATGTCTTCATCATTGGGTGTTCAGATTTATGATATTATCACTGAAATTTGCAAAAATCAATTAAATAATTACAATTTATCTTCAATAACATTAAAAAATTAAAAATTTAAAGAACAATCCAATCATAAATCTTTAGCAAAAGACTCCTCCAATAAAGAGCTAATTTCATACTTAAATTCTTCACCAATTTTCTTTCTTTCAAAAGAGAGGAAAAACTTTATCCAAAACTGAATCAGATAAAAGTAGGTCATTGTTTTTTGCAAACTTTAATACCATATGAAAAATATTTTCACTCCCAGTGGTGGTTCGTAAAAGAGGATTTCTATAGGTATGAAACTCACCTTATGAACATGATGTAGTCATGGAAGTTATTCTTTGTGAGCTATATCTACTTGAGATGTATTAATAAAAAAAGAAATATGTACTTCGTTACTGTTAGCTATAGTCAGGCTACAGTCCCATTGAGCAGCAGAAATCATTACCTTCACATATTTAAATTATGTCTTAGCAACCTCTTTGCAGGCAATATAGAAGCAAGTGTAACAATCAAATACCAAATCATTTATAATGATCTGATTCAAATCACACAGGATTTATTAAGATTATAAATAATAGTATATACATTTCTAAAATAGGCATATACATAAAATTTAGATAAGGTTTTCAGAAAGGGAACATACCCTTGTGAAGAGATCCAGACCCAGAATTATCAATAACATATAGGTGCCCATCCGAACCACCATTTCCATCATCACCTTGCCCAAAGATAATTGCTATCCTATTTTATGCCACAAATATATTTTTCTTTTGTACATTATAAATAAATAATAACTTGTATCTGATTCATTTTTCAGAACACTATGCTTGTATGATTATCCAGAGGCCTGAAAGTAGCAGGAACTTATTCTCATTAAAGTATGGTGTACTTGTATGATCACGTGACAATCAACTTATCCATTGCTCTCTTAATGAATTCATGAATTATATTCAAGGGCTGGTATGAGCTAATGTAATTCTATGGTGATTATCCTTGAAGATCTTGTGTTTGCGTGTGAGTGTGTGTGTGTGTGTGTGCGCACATGCCCACGTGTGTGTGCACATATGTGAGTACTCTGTATGCCCTGATATTTTCTCTAGAAGAATTGCTGGGTCACAGGGCAGGCATGAGTGTAGTTAGACGAGTATACTAAAGTTGGGTAGATGCTGTCATCTTCCCAACCACTTGAACCTAATTCTATTCCTATAAATAATGTCTGAGTTCCTCTTTTGTACTAATACATAACTAGATTAATGCTAAGATATTATATAAATGTTTAGTGTTTTCCTATATGACTATTGCAAGACTACAGATTTTTTATGCTTAGTAATTAAGTTTAATAAAATCAGTCAAAGTTATGAGAATAAAATATTTATTACCACAATATAATCACAATTATCTATGAGGAAGGTAAGTCAGGTTTGGGATATTTTTAAAAAGATGGTTCTTTAAATAAGTTTATGTTTCAAACTTATATAGACATAGAATATTAATTTCTAAGTGTTGAAGGTGTTAAAGTTTTCTAGTTTTGCTAAAATATTGTTGTTTTATTAAATACTTCTCTGGGGATTTTAGTTTTCATCTTAATAAAAATCAGGAACAAAATGTCACTGTTCAGTTCTCTTTGAAATGCAGATCAGTGATGATTAAGAAGGGCTTGCAGAATAAAAGCCAAAAGCAGAAAACCACAAGCAAAATTTTCTTTAACGTGGTGAACCACTGATTACACCATTTAGTTTCTTTTCTTTATAGAGGATCTGTTGAGTCTTGCTACTTGAATAAATTATTACAATTTCTGGCTAAACCTGCCTGTGTAAACTTCAGAGATCAATGCCAATGAGAAGAAAATATGTCTTAATGCATTACTTCAAAATATTTTCTCACTTAAAAATTTTGGTTTTTCTTTTTATTATGCTCCAGAAGATGAGAACAATCCTTTGAAGTGGCCTTTCTGGGGAGCCCTGTTTCCTTATATAACATACTGAAAAACAACATATTTTTAGAGAATAAACTTATGTTTTATTACATGGGCTACATAGACTCAATAATTTTTATAGCTTTAATGAATTATACTTCAATAATAATTATTCTGCTTATATATACATTATATAGAGATGAATCATAGCCCAGCACTCTGTCCTATCTGTGTTGCATGTAACAGAGCAGATACTCTTTTCTTCTATACACTTTATTCTTTTTTATTCACACGATTCCATACCAAGGTATGCCAATCAACAATTGTGTTCTCATGTATAATGTTAAGAATTTCATTATGATTCATTCACCAAAATCTGAACATGTGGTTGTGTGTCAAACATGGCTAGTTATGCTCAAATGGGGAGCTGTTGCCTTGAAGCATAAGACTTGGAGCACAGAAGAGAGTGTGAGGTGGAGAGGGTCAAGGGTCAAGAAATGGACAAACTCTATTTTCTGGAACATGAGGTGGGAAGCTATTGATAGACTTGATGGTTGATTTAGATCATGTCAAATATATGCTCAGTGGTCAGAAAAGAATATTTTTGAACAATAGGTAAACTGTAATTATACAGTATACGTTTAAGGAATGGTGATTGACAAAGTTACTAGAAGAAAACACAGTTTATAATTTATGATCAAATTCTTCTTGTTATACTTATTAACATGGCTGACATAATAAAATGTCAGGGATGGAGAAATGGCTCAGATCAAGGTGCTTGTTGCTAGACCATATGGTCCAGGTCATAATCCTAAAAACAACATGGTAAAAGGGGAAAACAAACTCCTAAACATCCTCTGACCTCCACACATGTGTTCCAATATACAAATACTTAAAGGAACATAGACACACACAAGTAAATAAATTGAATTATAATAAATTCTATCTGACAGGGAGGTAATACAATAGAATTAAATATGAATAAAATTAGAATCAGTTGACTTAATTATAACTCAGTTGCTATTGTAGGGATAGTGTTAGATTAGAACTTGGATCAAAATAGGTATGTATCTCTCTCCTCCAGAGACAGAGTTTCCTTCAAAATTATAGGCAATGATTGGATGTAGTGTCATTTTTGTGGCTTGAGCCACTCAAGAGTCTGAGATAGATAGGATTTAGGCAAGGCTTGCGGAGAGCTGGGCCTTCTAACTCTTACCTAACTATGAGAACATCTTACAAGCATTTACAATGGAGAGACAGTCCTGAAGATTTAAAAATTCTCCACATTGAGGCTTTTTTTTTAAATTGGGAAATAATAATATGTATTTGTTTCATAATTTTAATAATAAAAATGCTTTAATAATATAAATTAAAATGTTATTCTTTCTCCTATCCAAACTAAGCTTGGTTTCCCCACATATGCATATGTAAATATTAGAACCTGAGTTTAGGTTTTATTTACTTTTTTACTATTTTTTACATTTTAGATGAAATTCCTGCTATTTCTGAACCATGATTTAAATCACGAACAGTTTCCAGTCTGTTGTTCCATACATGAAGCTCAAACATCCCAGGCTAATATTGCTTTGAAAATTATACCTGGATACTTGTTTGGTTTTTGTAAAAGTGTGTAGAATAATGGTTACATTAGCTTTCTAAGGTGCTAAGAATGCAGATGTCTAGTACCACACCTGGCCTTTTTATAAGAATTCTAGGGTTTCAGATTCAGATCTTCTTATTTGGGTATCACATGCTTTACTGACTATGCTATTGCCCAAACCTCACATTTACTCATGATAATGCATCTGAATGAGAAAGAAGAAACACTACCAGGAGACCACTCTGAACCCGAGGAAGATATTAATCAATTGTTAATTAACATATTGAAGGTCACACTTAAATTTCTCTCAAGTCTGTTACAGCTCTCATCAGAGTCACTGGCATGCTTCCTGGTCCCTAGATAAAGGGAGAAATGACGACAGCATAGGATATTTGTTTCTTCTTTTAATCTCTCCCTTTCTCTCTCTCTCTCTCTCTCTCTCTACATATATATATATATATATATATATATATATATATATATAGATAGATAGATATATAGATAGATATATAGATTTAGTTCCAAGATACTATTTATTTATTGCCAATAATCACTGGAAATGTAACCATAGAAAACTGCCAAAAGTAGTAACAGTTATAAACAGTGAAAAAAGCAAGACACGTTCAGGTCTGGAAACAAACAAAAACATCTTCCTAAGGAAGAAGAAAATTTAAATGTACACAGAGCTCTAGATGGGACCTGAGAAGGAAGAAAAGAGGGAGTACTATTTCAAGTGGAAGCTGTTTCATTAGCACGGACAACATTTCAAAAATAAAACAAAACAAAAATTAAAGGGTATAGTTAGCTTCATAGCGTCATTTCTACCACAGAGGCCCACATTTTTTTTAAAATAAATGCATACATTATGCTATTTTTGAACTACCCTCCACTAGAAAATCTGTAGGATATCAACGAGTGCTTTTTAAAATCATGTTTTCTTTATTACAAAATGTTTTGCTTGCTTTCATATTCTGAAAAGCTAATGCATCTGCATGTGTTTGGTACATGCATTTATTAATTTCTATCACTTAAATTCTGTTTATTCTATGCATATGAAGTTTAAGGAGCAAACTTTAATTATTGGTAAAGGGAACTGGGGTTATGGCTAAGTCAGTATAGAGCTTCCTGAGCAACGAAGAGTACCCTAGTTCTCTCTCTAGAACCTTCAAAAACAATGTGCTGTTGCACGATTGCAATCCGAGCACTAGAGAGGAAGAGACACATGATCCCAAGGAGTAATCGGCCAGAAAGCCTAGCTAGATTGATGAGATCCATGTCCCAGTGATATAAGCCTGTCTCAAAAATACATATGGCATCTGAGGGCAACGTGCAACATTTTCCTCTGGCATTGGCAGGCATCCACACATCCACACCCATAGGAACCTACATACAAATAGATTTATGACACACCACACACAGACATACACACGTGTACACACATGAGCACACACACACACACAAAATTACACATAGGTTTGTAAATATTCATAATGCTAAAAAAGTGATTCTTTTCTTGACCAGAGTTTTTTAAAAATGAAGATATGTCAGGTAGCCCAATTCTGAGAAATTTTAAATAGTGTTTCTTTATAAACTACTTACTTGCTAATAATAACTCTCAGATGCATTGAATGCTATATCTATAACTTATTCAGTGATACTCTAATGAAAGATTTTTCTTTAGTCCACTGACATACTAAAAATACCTTTCCATGTACAGCACATCCTGCAGTCTAATGCAAGTAAATGAACTTCTCCGTGTCCTTTTTGCCTCTTATTTTATGTACTGGGATAAATAGAAGCATCAAGGATTATCTAGATTAGACCATTGTGCATCTTACTCTTCTTCAAGTTGTTGCTTTGTAAGGATCTTAAAATACTTGAAAAGACTTTTGAATCTCTTTTTTTTTTTTCTCCCTTAAACCCTTGGGATTTAGGATATCTCTTTCTTTTTGAAAATCTTAAACAGTGAGTTAAATCAAAGACAGTGTTTCTATAACAACTCTCTGCTGATGTCTTCAAGACTATAGTAGAGTTTTATCTTATTTTTATCCTGAGTATTTCTCTTTAACTAACATCATATAAACTCAAATTTTGCTTTACTTCAAAAATTCAAAGTTCTTATCACTTTCTCTGCACTGTGAGTGTTTTCATATATATTAACACAGAGCTGAATCTGTATTGGAGAAGTTTCATGGATATAAAATATATCAAAGAGCTAGAGAAAACTAAGATCTAAGCTCTGAGTGCAATGTAAAAGTATAAGCCTTCATAAGAAACAGTTAGCTTATTCTAGATTCTTTTTTTCTAAAATAGCAAGTCTTATATTTTGTCTGCTCCTGAATTTGTTTGTGAGTACACATCTAAATAAGAAACTTGGAGACAATACTCCAGGTCAAACTTCATTTCTTGTTTTCATAGGCTCAATGACCTTTCTAAGGATGAAGGGATTGTTTTAGCTATGCTACTTTTAAAGTATAATGTATACAGCTGTATGCGTCTATGGAATACATTTTTTTGACTGACATGATTGAAATGTGATTGTCTTTCTTTAGCAGAAATATATACTGAGCATTGCAGTGATAACTCCTTACTTATTTGATATATATGGCCTGTATTTTAAAATATATTTTATAACAAATATCCACTATAGTCATACATATAAGAGCTATTTAATTATAGCAAAAATTATCATTAAGGTCAGATGGCATTCATTTGTGAGGAATTCAAGGTGCTTAATAATATCAATTTATGGAAGTTGTATTTCTGTCACTTTTTAAGACAGAATCCATTTAGGAACCCATGGTCTAGAACTCTCAGTGCAGAGCAGGATACCTTAATGCTTATAGAGACCCACCTGTCTCGGCCTCCCAAGTGCTGGAATTAAAGGTATACACCACCACACCCAACTTTCTTTCAAAATTTTTAATGAAAAAAAAAAACCAAGAGTATGAGGAGGGCAAGGAATATTATCAAAATATACTTGTGAAAATAGTTAAAAATAAATAAAAAGGCAGAAATAGAAGAAGCATGAACACCAAGTTTTGCTTGGTAGTTTACAAACCTTTTATCTTTTCCTTTTGCTGTTCTTGACATGGAATTGCTTCCTTGAGGTGTAGGATAAAGCAAAACAGAAGAGGAAGCTCAATTTTATAACAATCCCAAAGCTGTAAAGTTTCTCATTTCCCAGTCAAGTGTCAAGTTCTAGCCTGTACACTCAATACAGAAATTGCAGAGTTACATTATATTTGGAAGTACCTTATTATCAGGGCTAGAGATTTTACCTTGTAGAACTCAGACTTTAGCTAGATAAAGAATGATTTATGGATCAATAGGAAGAAACATTATCAGATTGAGATTCAGGTATGTCTCTCAGAAAAAAAAACATAACTAAAGCAAATTGGGAAGAAAATAATTTCATCATTGAGAGAGGTAATCTGTGTTATACAGAAATTATAGCATAAATATTCTAAAATTAAAGACAGGACCACACACACACACACACATAAGGAGGAAAAGATTTACAACCAATTGCATGTAGGAAACAGAGAGTAACATAGCATAATGATCATAAACACACACACATGCACACACTTAACAAGAATAAATGATAGCACCTGGGCAAAAATAACATATAAAGAAAAGTAACAGTTGTGTAGAGAAGACTTGTGAATTAAGTTACAAAGACACACTACACACACTACACACACACACACACACACATATGCACATACATAAGGGAACTGAGAAAGAGATGTAATATCCATTACTCTCCCAGTTCGTGAAGAACTTCAGAAGTGATTTATAAGAAATGGAAATTTGCATGATTGGATACCTGTTATTCTGTGCAGACCGTACAGCGCTTCTCATACTTAACAGCAAGCACTCAATTGTTATAATGAAAAGCCTGGTGGTCCATGTAGACTGCTGGCTCGTAGACTCTTTCTAGTCCCATATAGCATCACATACCCTGGGGATTGGCAGAACATACCTGCAATACATTATGACAAGCTGATGAGGAGAAAAAATTAAAGAGCCAAGACAGAGCTCTTGTTAGCTTTGTTTTACTTTTAATTTCTATTTATTTGACTATTTTTTAATAGAGAGGACTTGGTAGGGGCAGGAAATTTATGCAACCACTTAGAACCTTTCTTCAGTTTTGTCATGTACCTACCTAAAACCGGATAGAACCTATAAGAACTACTTACTAGATAAAAAATTGGCAGTTTGAGTTTGTTGTCTGTAAAAAACATGTCCACGAATTAGGAAATGCTTTGCATTTAGAAAGTCAGCAGAAAAGGTGAACAAAGACTCAGACAAAGGTGAAGAAGGGTTGTAAGACAATAGCTGAAAGGTAAATTTTGAAACACATGAGGTCAAAGTCTTTGCCACTAAAAATGAATGGTAGCCTAGGTGCGTCATAGGCTGTAGAGATGGGAGAGGTTCTAGTTTTATAATTAAGACAATTGAATGGCAAATTATTCTTTTGAAATAAGAGGCCATGTTGTCTACTGTAGCATGATTAATTAAAACCCAGAGACAGAAATTGGGGTTCAACATGTAGGTCAGAAATGCGAAACAGCCAGTCACTTTCTTTTACTTCTACTTCAGACCGAAATGGCGATCCTGCCTCCAAGAATTATCAAAATGAGACGGTATGAGAGCTATTTCCTCCTGTTTTATTTTCCTCTCTATTGCTGGGATTAAAGGTGTGGCTATTGGAATTGAAGGTGTGTGTTACTGTCTGTGGCAGTTTTACTCTCTGAACTTCAGGTAAGCTTTATTTGTTAAAAAAAAAAGAAATATTACTACAATCAACAAAGATGAAGATGAACAGTAAAGCAGACTGGGTATGGCCACTCAACTAATTATAAAAGCAGCTCTGTTTACTCTGTATCACTGCAATTAGGAACTGCTATGGACATCAGCAAAGACCCAGACTAGCATTGCTGCAGCAGATGGCAATTAGGAAGGAGGAGGCTGAGGATCAGAGGGTAAGGTCTTTATTAGGCCATATTAATTTGGGTGACAAAGCCATGAGTAGAACTCATGCAACCTCATTAACACCAACTGCTTATTTTTCCTACAGAATGTCATATAAGGCTGCTCTATTGAAGGACAACAACAACAAAAGACAAATCTTCACTCTTTCAAAGGTGATAGGCAGACTGGCTGTGTAACATACCTCTAATAATAGAATTTGGGAGACTGGCAGAAGGTTAGCTGCAATTAAAGGTCATCCTGGAGTGTAAAATAAGATTAATTCACAAATAAAAAACAAAATCAACATCAAAACAAATTTAAAAGGAGGGGCTTAAAATATGACAGAGTTAATTAGAAACAAGATTTTTGACTAATCTTTCTACTGATAAAAATAACCAACTTCAACTTCAACCTCTTTACTTCTGTTACACTATTTCATGACTGCATGAAAGCATGAAATCTGCAGCTGTATTTAATTTTTTATTTAGCTTTGTCTGTTTGTTTGTGTGTTGACATGATCAGCCCCTTGTCATAAAACAGTGTTATGACATGCTGTATTAAATAAAAGCAAAGTCTTTTAATGCTAAGGTAGATAACTTCTGTAATAAAGGGCTAAATACTTTTATATCACACCACAAAAGATATGCATATAGGTCAAAGAATAAAAAGAGAATAAGGGTGAAGGCAGAGGTGTAAGTGAGGGCCTGTGAAAAAAGGAGGTGGGGGGATGTGGGAGTTTGTTACTCACATTGTATTCTAGCTTAAGTATTAGCTTGTAGTATAATGTGAGCATCTTTGATTGTGACTTTTTGATTTCACTTTTAATTCTAAAAATAAATGCAGTCCAATGAAAGTCTTGCAGTCTAGTTTATAGTTTTAACTGTTGAAAACACTCATAATAAGTAGAGCTAATACATATACTCCTCAAGTGTTCCACATAATAAAAACAGAAGGAACGCTGTCAAACTCTTTTTATGAGGCTACAGTTACCCTGATACCAAAACCAAACAAAGACCCAAACAAGAAAGAGAATTACAGGCCAATTTTACTCATGAACAAGAATGCAAAATTACTCAATAAAATACCGCAAACCGAATCTAAGAACACATCAAAAAAAATCATCCACCATAATCAAGTCAGCTTCATCCCAGAGATGTAGGGCTGGTTCAACATATGAAAATCTATCAATGTAATCCATCATATAAATAAACTGAAAGACAAAAACCATATAATTATTACATCAGATGCTGAAAAAGCACTTAACAAATCCAACACCCCTTCATGATAAAGGTGTTGGAGAGCTCAGGGATACAAGGAACATTTCTAAAAATAATAATTGCAATATACAGCAAACCAACAGCCAACATCAAATTAAATGGAGAGAAACTCAAAACAATGCCACTAAAATCAGGAACAAGACAAGGATGTCTACTCTCTCCATATCTCTTCAACATAGTTCTTGAAGTTCTGGCTATAGAAATAAGACAACAAAAGGAGATCAAGGGAATCAAATTGGAAAGGAAGAAGTCAAAATTTCATTATTTGCAGATGATATGGTAATATATATAAGCAACCCAAAAATCTCTACCAGAGAACTCCTACAGCTGATAAATACCTTCAGTAAAGTGGCAGGACCCAAGAACAGCTCAAAAAAATCAGTAGCCCTCCTATATACAAATGATAAAGAAGCTGAGAAAGGAATCAGAGAAACATCACATTTCACAATAGCCACAAATAACATATAATATTTTGGGGTAACATTAACCAAAGAAGTGAAAGACCTATTTGACAAGAACATTAAGTCTTTGAAAAAAGAAATGAAGAAGAGATCAGAAAGTGGAAGCTCTCCCATGCTCTTGGATAGGTAGGATCAACATGGTAAAAATGGCAATCCTACCAAAAACAATCTATAGATTCAATTCAATCCCCATCAAAATCACAGCACAATTCTTCAGATTTTGAAAAAAAAACAATACCCAACTTCATATAAAAAATCAAAAAAAAAAACAGAATAGCCAAAACAATCCTGTACAATAAGGGAACTTCTGGAAGAATCACCATCCCTGACATCAGGCTCTGATACAAAGATACAGTAATGAAAACAGCTTAGTACTTGCGTAAAAACAGGGAGGTTGACCAATGGAATCAAATCAACGACCTGGATATTAATCCACACATCTATGAGCTCCTGATTGTGGACAAAGAAGCTAAAATTATACAATGAAATAAAATATCAACAAAAGGTGCTGGCATAACTGGATGTCAACCTGTAGAAGAATGAAAATAGATCCATATTTACCCCCATGCACAAAACTCAAGTCCAAATGGATTAAAGACCTCAATATAAATCTGGCCACACTGAACTGACAGAAGAGAAAGTGGGAAATAGCTTTCAATGCATAGGCACAGGAGACCACTTCTTAAATATAACCCCAAATAGCACAGACACTGAGATCAAAAATTAATAAACGGGGCCTCCTGAAACTGAGAGGCTTCTGTAAAGCAAAGAACATAGTCAGTAAGACAAAAAGGCAGCCTACTGAATGGGAAACAATCTTCACCAACCCCACATCAGACAAAGGACTGATCTCCAGAAAATATAAAGAACTCAAGAAATTAGACATCAAAATTCCAAATAATCCAATTAAAAATGGGGTGCAGAACTAAACAGAGAATTCTCAACAGCAGAATCTCAAATGGCTAAAAGATATTTAAGAAAATGTTTAACATGCTTATCCATCAGGGAAATACAAACCAAAACAACTCTGAAATACCATCTTACACCTGTCAGAATGACTAAGATCAAAAAAAAAAAAAACAGTAATAGCTTATGTTAACTCATCCATTGCTGGTGGGAATTCAAACTTGTACAACCACTTTGAAAATCACTATGGCAATTTCTCAGAAAATTGGGAATCAACCTAACCTCAGAATCCAGCAATACTACCCTTGGGCACATCCCTAAAAGATGCTCAATCATATTACAAAGGCACTTGTTCAACTATATTCATAGCAGCATTATTTGTAATAGCATCAACCTGGAAATTACCTTGATGCCCCTCAACAAAAGAGTGGATAAAGAAAATATGGCACATTTACACATTGGAGTACTACTCAGCTGTGAAAAACAATGACATTTTGAATTTTGCATGCAAATAGATGGAATTAGAAAATACTGTCCTGAGTGAGGTAACCCAGACCCAAAAAGATGAGTATGGTATGTACTCATTCATAAGTGGATGCTAGCTATAAACAAAGGATATTGAGCCTATAGTTCATGATCTTAGAGAAGCTAGGTAATAAGGTAAACTCTAAGAAAAACATATATACATCCTCCTGGAAATTGGAAGCAGACAAGATATCCTGACATAATTGGGAACATGGGAGTGGGTGGAGAAAGGAGGGTGGAATGGGGAAGAGGAAGAAAAAAAGGAAAGGGTGGGGAGAACTTGAGGGAATGAGATAGTTGAGATGGAGAAACGACAGAGATGAGAACAAGGAAAGAGATATCTTGATTGAGGGAGCCTCTATAGGGTTAGCAAGAAACCTGACTCTAGAGATCTTCCCAATAATCCACAAGAATGACCCCAGCTAAGACTCAAAGAAATAGAAGAGAGGGCCTGTTCTTGACTTGCCCTATAGTCAGACTGATGAATATTTTAAATATCACCAGTTGTTTCCAGCAACTGATGGAAACAGAGGCAGATACCCACATCAGAGCACTGGACTGAGCTCCCAAGGTCCAGTTGAAGAGTGGAAGGAATGAAAATATGAGCAAAGAGGTCAAGACTATGAAGGGTTCACCAACTGAAACAGTCTATCTAAGCTAATGGGAGCTCACCAACTCCAGCCAGACTGGGAAAGAACAAGCATAGAACCAAACTAGTCCCTCTGATTGTGGTTGACAGTTGCATGGCTGGAGCAGACTGAAGGGCCACTAGCAGTGGTACCAGGTTTTATCCCTACAGCTTGTCCTGGCTTTTGGGGAACCAATTCTCTTTGGATGGATAACTTGCTCAGCCTAGATATTGTAGGGAGGGCCTTGGATTTTCCCCCAAAGCAATGTGCCTTACCTTCTCTGAGTATTGGATGGAGGTGGGGGGAAAAGTATGTGGAGAGAACGGGAGGAGGGGAGGGAGTGGGAACTTGGTTTGGTATTTATAATGAAAAAAGATAGTTTTTTCTTTTTTTAAAAAATAAATAGAAAAGGAAAAGAAGGAAAAAGGAAAATACTCACAATACCATATCCATTGCTACACATATGTGCTTAGCATTTTTAACCATAAATTTTTTGTTGTATTATTTGATTAACAGTTTGTTTGTGTCATTTTTCCTCCTTCAAAGAACATGTTAGTGAGGTTGATGTAAGACTTTCTGAACCACAGGAAGAAATGTCTCCAGTCTGTCTGTCTTAAATACACTAGATATACACCTTCCACTGCACTGTGTCAATCACATAAATATTCATAGTCACACAAATGGGAAGATACATGAAAATCTGAGTATTAGTGTTCTATTGACTCAGTGCCATTTATGAAACACGTTTTTAGTATAATTTTATTTTAAATTCTCTGCACGTCTCTTTCCTACATTATATATTTGGAGGATTTGCTTTAAAATATCTTGCTTTTATATCTTGAATTTTACCTCATTAAGAATTTATTTTAAATTTATTTATTTTAAGAATATACATTGGTGTAAGTTTAGTTGAAATAGCAATCAGTAAGTTTAAAATGGATTAATATTGGTTCTGCTGTGTATACTTCTTTGGGGCATTTCACTAACTTAAAATATAAGTGAAGGGCTGGGCAGTGCTGACACATGTCTTTAGTCACAGAGCTTAGGACACAGAGGCAGGCAGATCTTTGTGAGTTTGAGGCCAACTTGGTCTACGGAGCAAGTTCCAGGACTGGCTCCATAGCAACAGAGAAACCCTGTCTTGAGAAACAATGTGTGTGTGTGTGTGTGTGTGTGTGTGTGTGTGTGTGTGTGTGTGTGTGTGAAAGGTCACTTCAGATAGTCTCAGTCACTACAGATTGGTGAGGTTAAGAAGTTTCCTTTCCTTTTGCTATAGTTTTTGTGCATTTTATATGTGATTTATTTGAGTCATATTAAAAAGAAATTTACATTTCTTTTTAAACAAACTGTGTGTTTTTTAAAGTATAGGAGGTACTTTTTTAGATAAAATTCAGAACAAAGACATCGTTCTTAGACAACTGCTCACTGTTGATTTTACATAGCATTTTTGATATTAATCATTCAAAATATTATTGAAACCATCCTAAAAGATTTTGTTTTGTAAAAAAAAAACTATTTGATGTGTGTTAAAGAACAATGTTCTCATGAACTGCCTCTTGAACAGTCTGCCCTTTATCAAACCAAACACTAGATGATTTTTAGACTCTAAAGCAAATAGTATATTGGTGCTCTTTGTTCAACTCATTCCCCTGAAGAAAGATGCAGGTCCTGCCCTCAGCACTGAAGTTTCCAGTCTTGCAGAGAGTATAGTGATGTACTGTATTACATCTCAATAATGAACACCAGTGAAACGTAGAGTTCCGCACACTGCACAAGCTGTGTTCTGTAAGTGGCAGGTCAAGGAGGGGTCCTTCTGGCTCAACTAAGCAAAGGAAATGTGAAGGAGTATGACATTTAAGCAAAATAATTGATAAGATTCTAGCAAGGAAATTTCATAACCTAGTTCCCAGTGATCAGGACAAGAAGATGGACGCTTAAAAGAAATCCCACACTAGCTCAGAATTGAGAATAATAGAGGGCTATTTATTTAGGGGTAGACTCACAAATCAATATTTTCTGCTGGAAGGGAGAACAGCAACTGAATCTTGCAGCCAGAAAAGAGAGCAGAGGCCATGCCCCAGTGGGCGGGTAACTTAAGGGCTGTAGGAATTCCTACAGCAAGGACACACTCTGGATTGTGAGGAGTTGCTGTTTTGACTTCATTGGGCCTTGTCTGTAGTCTATCTTCCAGATGCAGAGCACATCCTCAGCTCCTTTTAAAGATGTAATATTCATGGAGATGGTGAAAAAAACTTTGGTATAGTGTGGAATTCTGTATGTGTGTACACATGCTTTTGTGTGATAAATGAACACAAACAGAACAAGCAGATTTTAAAACCAACCTGAAGAGATGAGAGACCCAAGGCTAAAGAAAGAAGATTTTGTGTGTGTATATCAAAAAGAAAAGAAAACTAAATACTCTCTCCTAAAAGGAAAAGAGAGCCATAGTAATTATGAACAACCTTCCACAATATGCAATTCATCCTAAGAAGCCAGCAGAATTTCCTATATAAAGGAAAAGTTAATTTTGATACACGTTTCTCTTACCTGCTGGGAGAATACAGAATTTTGTAGGGTTGCAGTTGTAGCTGCTAACACAATAATCGTCATGTCACTATCTTGAATATGTATTCATAATTTTTCATGCAATCACCATACGCATTTACTTCAAAACCGTCCCAGGGTGTTTATATGAATTTAATTTTGCCTTTTCAGTAATCAATTAGGAAATGCAGGGCTCAGTTGTCAGTACAGAAATCCAAATACTTCAGATAAATCTAAACTATTCCCCAGTATTGCTCGGGTCTCTCCTTAGAGCACGTGACTAAAGCACCTGAAGCTTCCTTTCAGGACACATTCCACACTGATAAACATGCATCTCAACATAAATAAGTCAGGAATTTTTATATTTTTCAAGACAAGGAAATTATTTATTATGAGTGTGGCACTGTCTTAATTGTCTATTGTGTGATTTTTTTTGGGGGGGTGGGGAGGAGAAGGAGGGGGAGAGAGGAAGAGAGGGATCTGGTCACACTCTCTCTCCCAACCTGTTCTACCACAGTAAAGATAAAGAAGACTTCTGTTTGAGCAGTTCAGGAAGAGAATCCAAGCACACAGAGTTCAGCTTTTTTCCTTCCCTTTTATTCCCACAAACTTTGTAGCAAACTGGGGTGTGGATGCCTCAGATGAACCATGGACTATCCCCCTTGAAACAACCATAACAATTATATCCATCCTTTGCTTTAGTGTATACATTTCAATAAGGATATCTGTCACCCACTCACTTGTCAATCTAAATGTTAATTTTTTTTACCAATTTTTAATGACATCTGCTCTCAGTTGAAATGGACACTGTCTGATTGCTAGTAAATGTGTCTATTTTGTATACACTGCTTACTCCCACACTACCTTCCATGGAAATTGTTTCTAAATGATTTTAATTCCTCCGTACCACTCAAACATTAATGTGCTGTTAGATATCTACTTTATAAGTGACCTACTAAATTTGCTTTTGATGAACCTAATGCTTTATTAAAAACATACACACATTTTTAAAATTATAAACAACGGTAAAGATGTTAAATTTCAGCTATGCCTATTGTGTTGTTTGCGCTCCAATATTTTCTCAGGCGCATTCACTTTGACTTCCATTAAATTCCGAACAGTGTACCATTCAGGCAACACTGACCTCCAGATTGAAAAATAAAATGGCCAATTTTCAGTCTTTATCTACTTGGACTGTTAACAGCTTTTACTGGCAGGCTCATTGCTTCCTCCTCTTTGATGCCTTCCATGACACCTTGCTACACTGCTTCCTCTGCCTCATGTATTCTTCTTGGCCTGCTGGGCTGTTTCACGTCTCGCCTTCCACTTCTTCTCTTTTCTGTGTTGTTTAATCTTTTAGTCTCAAGGCTTTAAATACATTTATAAACTAACATAATATGATATAATAAATAAACATGTGGTAAACATCTTGAGCCCAGCAAGTGCCTTGATAAATTTAAATCCCCAGCATTCTATTTGTTTCTGGTTTAGCATCCTCTGCTTGACTACAATGTGAATTCTATGACATAGATGATGTGGACCCATTTTGTTTACTGTAGCATCCAGAGAGCCCCCCAAAGTACTTAGCATATTGAATATTTTCTATGATTATTTTAAAGGAAAAATGAATAAGTGTAGGTATTAAACAGTCCTTTTGTCCTAAGAATTTTCTTTTTTTTCTTGTTTGTAAAAGTCTCTTCTACAAATGCTGCTCTATTTCTAATCCTTTATTTTGAAATTCTTCCAAAGAACAATTGGCACATGGATTAAAACATCAAAACAATTTAAAGAGCGGCTTCATAACACTCCTCGGTCCCACATCCCATATGCTTGTATTCCTGGAGAGCAGTATTTTCAAATGTTTGCTTCAATTTGATGATTATTCTCATACACTTAAATGATAACTCCACATTGTTTGTGATTTGCTTCACATTTTCTTTGACTTTAATTTTATAATTATTTTTCTGTCTCTGTTGACTCTCACCGAATGGTTATGCCGGGCAGCTTTTTATGCCGATTTGACACAGTATACCCAGAATTCTTCTTTTAGAAGGAACCGCATTTATGAAAAGGCCACATGACACTGGCCAGTGGGCAAACCTGTGGTACATTTTCTTGATTGATAATTGGTGTGCTGGGCTTATTTCACGGGAGTGACGTTGCCCCTGTGTGGAAAATCCTAAAAGGTCTAGGAAAGCGGGCTGCACAAGCCACTAGGAGCAAGTCAGGAGAAGCACGCTTCCATGGCCTCTGCCGTGGCCCTGCCTCCAGGTTTCTGCCATGAGTTTATGCCCTGACTTCCCTGGTTGCTGGGCACATTACAAGCCATAAGATGAAATGAATCTCCTCCTTCCCTATTTGCTTTATTTGTCGCAGTGTTCATAACAGCTATAGAAATTCTAACTGAGAAAGCACTCTTTCAGTACATATTGTATTCCTCTTGTGCGCCAACCTGTCATTTTGTCTTTGAAATATATACTATGTCAGTCCACTCCTTAGCAAATGATTTCTTAATCTTCTGTAAGGCTTTTTGAGTCGATACTGTCTGTGGAAATTATAATTTTTTTTTCTGAGTTAGATAAGCTTCTTCGTTGATTCTTTTCCTTGGTTTGTTTTCTCAGTTTGTTCTAATGCAATCCCAAGGCTTTTCCAAATGGAGCTTTTGTGCAGGTAGCAGGCAAACAGCTTCTGTTCTGGCTGTTTAATTTGTTTTCCACCTGATTTAAAGATTGTCCAGAATTCTTATATAAAAGTACTGGTCAAAAATTAATTTTCATTAATTTGACTTATTATCTTGTAGCATCCACTAATGATAGTTAAAAAGATAAAAAAAAATAAATTATAATACAGGTTAAAAAAAAGATTAAAAAAAATTCTTGTTTCAGTCTTTTGAATTTTTGTTTCAGAATTTATTTTTGCTTGAATAATTATTCAATACATGGATTTTTAATTCATTTATATATAAATTTTCTATTTATTTTCTCTTACTGAAAATATTTTTTCATAAAATATATTCCAATTGCAGCTTCCCCTCCCCCAATTTCTCCCAGATCCCTCCTCCCTTCCCATCCAATCCACACCCTGTCTCTTCTTAGAAAACAATCAGTAATCTAAAGAATAATAATAAAATGAAATAAAGGAAGATAAACAAACCAAAACACAAAATAAATAAGACAAAAACATACAAACCAACAAAAGGAAAACAAAGTAAAAACTTGTTTTTGATCTTGGCCATTCTTACAGGTGAGAGATGGAATCTCAGAGTTGTTTTGATTTGCATTTCTCTGATGACTAAGGATGTTAAACATTTCCTTAAGTGTCTTTCAGCCATTTAGATTCCTCTGTTGAGAGTTCTCTGTTTAGGTCTGTACTCCATTTTTTTTACTGGATTATTTGTTCTTTTGATGACCAATTTCTTGAGTTCTTTGTACATTTTGGAGATCAGACCTCTGTCTGATGTGGGGTTGATGAAGATATTTTCCCATTCTGTAGGCTGTCGTTTTATCTTATTGACCGTGTCCTTTGTTTTACAGAAGCTTTTCAGTTTCAGGAAGTCCCATTTATTAATTGTTTCTCTCAGTGTCTGTGCTGCTGGGGTTATATTTAGGAAGTGATTTCCTGAGCCAATGTGTTCAAGTGTACTTCCCACTTTCTATTCTATAAAGTTCAGTGTGGCTGGCTTTATGTTGCAGTCTTTGATCCATTTGGACTTGAGTTTTATGCATGGTGATAGATATGGGTCTATTTTCATTCTTCTACATGTTGATATCCAGTTATGCCAGAACCATTTGTTAAATATTTGTCTTACACCTATAAGAATGGCCAAAGATCAAAAACGCTGATGACAACTTATGCTGGAGATGTTGTGGGGAAAAGGGAACAGTTTTGCATTGCTGGTGGTAATGCAAGCTGGTACAGCCCCCTTGGATGTCAGTCTGATGATTTCTCAGAAAATTAGGAAACAACCTTCCTCAAGACCGAGTAATACCACTATTTGGCATATCTAAAGGATACTCAATCATGCCACAAGGACATGTGCTCAACTATGTTCATAGCAGCATTGTTTGTCATAGCCAGAACCTGGAAACAACCTAAATGCCCCTCGACTGAAGAATGGATAAGGAAAATGTGGTACATTTACAAAATGGAGTACTACACATCAGAAAAAGATAACATCTTGAGTTTTCCAGAGAAATTATGGAGATATAAAATATTATTTTGAGTGAGGTAACGCAGACACAGAAAGACAATTATTACATGTACTCACTCATAGGTGGTTTTTAAGCATAAAGCAAAGAAAAACAGCCTACAAACCACAATCCCAGAGAACTTAGACAACAATGAGGACACTAAGAGAGACTACTTGTTCTATGGCATCTAGCTCTGTCTTAGGTTCTGGGGATTTAAACTCACATCTTAACATTTCATGCTTAAAATTATTATCAACTGAGCTCTTTTCTGAGGCCTCTATCATTTTGGAGATAGGGTCTTTCATTAAACAGGAAGCTCAGTGAAGCCAGCTGGTCAGTAAGCAAAAGGGGTCCACTTAGTTCTGTCTCCTCCATTGATATTATAGGCTTCTATGATGGCAGGACTCAAACTCAAGTCTTAGCGCTGTACAGTAAATACAGATTTAGTCATTTCCCAAGTCCTCACATTCAATGCATCTATTCTTCATAATAATTTGTTAATGCTTAGTTTAGTCTAAAAGTTTTGAAAATTTATTTTTGCCTGTATGGAGGTATTAAATATAATTTTCTGATAGATTCACAAATGAAACATTTAGTTTAATCATATATTTTATAGAGCTACAGACTCAAGTTTTTAATTTGATTTTGGCTTATGTTTTTCATTGTGAGGACTGAAACAAAGTAATTTTAGGTTTTATAAATGTGCTCTACCACTGATATCTTCAGCCTGTATTTATAAATTTTAATCTAATTATGGTAAAATCTAATTAAAGACAATAAACTTTCTAGACAAAGAAAATTATGGCTTCAAAATTGTTTAAATGAAATAAGAACAAGACAGTAAACGTGAGCAGAAGTCTCAAGAGGAAAGATAACATAACTTTCAGATTTTCTGTCCTATTTTTCAAAATGATTGGTGATATTCTAACTCAAATAGCAGATATTTTTATTGGCCTCTGAGACAGTATGAATTTTAGCAGTTGCGTGATCACATTTTCAGAGGCATAGTTGTTAGAAATTTATCTTTATTTCAGCTATTCTCCTAAAGACTGTTTGATAAAAAACAATATGTAACAGGAAATCATATGATATATTAAAGATTTATTTTCAATCTTTGTCAACATATGGTGCTAACAAAGAAACGTCTTGGTAATTGTTCTTTACCCTTAATATAAGTGGCTTAAAATAGCAATGCATTTCATTAGCCTCATAGCTTCTGTGGGTCAAGATGGCTAAGCAGTTTAATCAGGGGTCTTAGCTTAATTTCTCTTGAAATTACTTCAAATCATTAATCACAGCTGTAGTCCCATGGTATCTTGGTTCTGGACAAAAACTCAGCTTGGGAGTTACTAATGTCTACTGGGAGAAGCTCTCATCTTCTTCCTTCTAACTTAGTGTCTTTATAGCAGGATCGCCTGCTTTCCCAGAGAGAGTGCTCTAGGACCCTCTGTAAGGTGAAAGGAACAATACACTTTATTACGTAACAAGAATATTATAGGTCATTTTTCAGCCACTAGTCTAGTCAACGTTAGAATGGATGGAGCAAATTAGAATAGCAAGTAAAAAGAATGACATGTTAAAAGTGACATATTTTTGAAATTATTGTAATTACCAATGCAAAATTTTTCTACTTCACATAAGGCAGAAATAAGTTTTAATTTCTGTAACTCTTTATGAATCTCATAGATTCTTCTCTTCTTTATCTCTGAGTAATGTGGTACCCATAATGTTCTCCAGCCTCTCTTGGCATTGTGCTGATACCCTTTGTCTCTACTCCAACTTCACTAACCTTCTTGACGCTCTGGTATTTCCTATGTATCTTTGTACCTAGACTGCATGGTACATTTTTTTTTCTTGTCATCTGTCCTTTAAAGCATTTTTCTGTCTGAAATTCTGAACTACAGTCACCCCTCTTAATTATTTTCAGAGTTTTATACAGATAAATTCACTTTGAATTATTTAAGATATACTACAGGTGCAAAACCCATTTAAATCCATCTATTGAAAAAAATTCAGTCTCAACTCAAAGGTGTTTTTATGTAAAGATTCAATGATTAAGTTTTATCAGAGTCAACATCATGAACAAGAGTTTTTTTTTGTTTTTTGTTTTTTTTTTTGTTTGGTTTTTCGAGACAGGGTTTCTCTGTGGTTTTGGAGCCTGTCCTGGAACTAGCTCTTGTAGACCAGGCTGGTCTCGAACTCACAGAGATCCGCCTGTCTCTGCCTCCCAAGTGCTGGGATTAAAGGCGTGCACCACCACCGCCCGGCAAGAGTTTTAAAAGGTAAGTAGACAAGAATGTCAGTTAATATTCACATAGGCAGTCCTCATTTTAATGTGACTTAAATCTCTCTTGTTGAAACACTTTCAACCAGGAATTGTATTCATGACCAGGGACGAGATAACTTGATTATTTTTCTGCTTATGTTGCTCATTCATTATTGAGGTTTCTCTGCATTTTCTCTACTCAGGTTCTAAGATGCCACTATAGGCACCCAAGACATTTTACATGAATTATTTTTAGTTAATTTCTTTTGAGTTCAGTCAAAGAGCTATGGTGTAAAATGCAAAAGGAAAACTTTGTCATAAATTCTGGATGTATTAATAAAAATATTTATACATTTTGCCATTTGTTTTACTAAACTTTTCTGTGAAAAAATGTGTATTGCTTTTAAGTCACAGTTTTCATACTGATAGAAGAGTATCTGGCTTGCCCAAAGCCAAACAACTAGTTAGTGACAGGAAAGGCACACAAAGAAGGCTCCTGGCTGTGCATCTGGAGCCTTTAATCACTGTACCACAAGGCCTTCTGTTCAATTACCCTGTGCACTCAATACATAATAAGAACTGTTAAGCCAATTCTAAGCAATTTCTATGTACTCTGAAACATTTAATTAGTTTTCTTTAAAATAAATAAGTCATTAGGAAACTACAAATTAGTGAGTTAATTAGCTGTGTTATGGCCTTTTGGTTCTTGCAGCTGAAATAAGCCCATGCCAAAACTGCCAAGTATTCTATTTATTACCCATGAGATAATCAGTCTTCATGAAGTTACAGGAGTCATCAAGAATTTGAGGCTTAGAACTATTAAAGGCTTTAGTAAAAATGAGTGATTCTGTGATATGGATATATTTTTATAGAATGAAAATTGTTCATTTCTGTATGCTGTTATACTGTAGCTCTCTGGTACAATACTTTCCTAGCATGCTTGAGACCTTGGACTTTATCTTTAATATAATAAATGATAATAATGGTAATAAATTATGGTTATCTTTTTAATGCCAATTTTATGGCACATTGCATATACATCACAATTATTTTTAAGAAGTCCTTAGAAATCTTAGTACATAGTGTTTCTACAGCTAAATATATTTAGTTTAAGGGTATCTTCAGTAATTAATCCTTCAGTTACTGATTCTGTCTGAGTTTCTCAGTCATTCTTATTTTTCTATTTTATGGTTGTTCAATTTTTGCAGTAATTTTTACTCTGTCATTTAGTCATCATTTTATTTTTCCATGTTATCTTTTAAGCATTTTTTTTAATTCTGTCTTACAAATGATTGGTTCTCTTATTAGTTTTGCCTAATCTGTTGTTAAGACAACTGAACTCTTAGACTTAATTTACTTTGAAATTGTACCATTTTAACTTGGTTGGTAAGTAAAAGTAGACCCCTTGATGAAATTTTATACCTTGTGTTTTAATTAATTAAATGTTCAATAGAAAATCTTTGAAAGCCTGTATAGTAATGTTATTATCTGACTCTTTATTATGTTCTTATCCTGATTTTTATTATCAGTCCTTTGTCTTCATCATGCATATACAGATAGATAGATAGATAGATAGATAGATAGATAGATAGATAGATAGATAGATA
>JABTXL010006712.1:29351373-29548390 GCA_025134845.1 Neodon shergylaensis
ATAGATAGATAGATAGATAGATAGATAGATAGATAGATAGATAGATACAGATAGGTGATAGATATATGTAAATAGATGGTAGGTAGATAAATGATAAGTAGATAGACAGACAGACATGCACACATGCACACGCGCGCGCACACACACACACACACACACAGAAATTAGAGACCAAGGATATTGGTTCATTCTTTCTCCCTACATTGTTAAAGTAAAAGTATTTAATAATGTACCAACAATGTAGGGAGAAAGAATGAACCAACATCCTAGGTCTCCAATTCCTCTGTGTTTGTGACTGTGTGTGTGTGTCTGTCTCTATCTATCTCTCATCTTCTATTTATCTATCTACCTATCTATCTACCTATCTACCTCCTGCCTTTTTATTATAAAAATGGGATGGAAATGTAATGGTCTGTCTTGTCTCTTTAAAAGGCAAGCCACACCCACTCACTCCCTGACCCCTGTCCACTGAGTCAGGTAGATTTTTTGGTGTAGGAGGTCCTTCTGTATTTGTGTTGCTTTCATTGGTTATTAAAGAAACTGCTTTGGCCTAGTTGATAGGGTGGAACTCAGGTAGGTAGGTAAGACAGAAATGAATTCTGGGAGGAAGAAGGCAGTGTGGCAGACACCATGAATTCTAACCTACGTCCGTTAGAATCTTGCTGGTAAGCCACAGTCACATGGTGATACGCAGATTTAATAGAAATGCGTTAATCAAGATGTGAGAGTTAGCCAATAAGAGGCTAGAGCTAATGAGCCAGGCAGTAATTTAATTAATACAATTTCTTTGTGGTTATTTTGGGTGTTAAGCTAGCCGGGCCACGAGATGCGGCCCAGGACCTCATACTACAGATTTTCCCTCCTGCTTGTAGTCTGAGTTTCTTCATTTTCCTTTTTCTTTTTTTTTTTTTTTTTGTGGTTTTTCGAGACAGGGTTTCTCTGTGGCTTTGGAGCCTGTCCTGGAACTAGCTCTGTAGACCAGGCTGGTCTCGAACTCACAGAGATCCGCCTGCCTCTGCCTCCCGAGTGCTGGGATTAAAGGCGTGCGCCACCATCGCCCGGCCCGTGCGCCACCATCGAGTCAGCTTTTATCTCTCCTCTCTCTTTTTCTCTCTCTCTGTCTCTTTCTTTCTCTCTCTCTCCTCTTTTTCTTCTACCCCTTTTCTTTCATAAATTACTAAATAAATATCCAACCTTACTGTGCATGGCATGCCTATCCATGTCTCTGTCTCTTGCCTGCTGCTTGGCTCCCTACCTGAGACCAGCTGCCTTTGGAGACTTGCAAAGTGGTCTTGTGCCATACCCATCTATCTGTCTCTCTTCATGGCCTGCTGCAGCCACTCAGAGACCTGTGCTGTCCCTCTCTGGGACTGGATGCTCTCAAGATCCACTGCTCGCTGCCTGCTACCATATGGCCTGCTGCCACCACTCAGAGATCTGCAGTGTTTGTGCCTCTGTAGCTGCCAGGCATCCTGCAACATTTTTAATTAATCCACTACAGATAGATAGATAGATAGATAGATAGATAGATAGATAGATAGATAGATAGATAGATAGATAGGAGATAGATAGATTGATAGATAGATAGATAGATAGATAGATAAGAGATAAATAGATAGATAGATAGATAGATAGATAGATAGATAGATAGATAGATAGATAGATAGCCAGACACACAGTTACATACACACATACGCGGGGGGGGGGGGGGGATTGGAGACCTAGGGTGTTGCTTCATTCTTTCTCCCTACATTGTTGTTACATTGTTAAATGCTTTTACTTACAATGGTAAATTTTGAGTGTCTAGAATTGTTGTGTTCCAATCTAATCTCAGAAATAGATGATTCCAAGGAAACCTTAGATACTTCTAAAATTTCTGTATATTTGTTTATTTTATCAAAAGTTATAACTCTCAGAGAACTTTAGTTCTTATTATCTACACCTTTGATGACTAGGATGTAATTGTCACATTAAGCTCATAAAAAATTCAAAACTTGTATTATATTGTTATCAGTTGTTGCTCCTAAAATTTACTGATTTACATATGGAAATACAAACTTAGATGCCATTTTCATGTCTGTGAATTTCTTTACTTTTCAGGTGTACATTCCAGGGTAGAAACCTGTGGATTAGAAATGTTAGGCAGAATAAACAGAGACACAAAAGAAATAAAGAGACAGGATAGAGTCAGGGTGGTGACCCAATGAATACTGAATCTGCCTGTGTGTGTTTATTTCTTATCATCTTTAAATACCTCAATCCAAAAGAGGGGAAGAAAGCAAAAGACTTTTTTACATTATACAACAACAAAGTGATCACCATCTTAATACCCAAAACACCAAGTAACCACACCCTAGGATAAGGCATCCAGTTAGTAGCCACACCTTAAATTAAGTCCCTTGTCAATATCCATAAAGGAGCAAGACTAGGACTGAACTCTCTGACCTTTAGTCAAGGTGGAACAAATCCACTTCTGTGGGCTCCGACATTTTTCACTGTGTATTTTTGTTCCTCAAGAAAATGTTTCTGCTCTCTTTTTGCTAAGAAGAGAAATAACAGCATGGTCTCAACACTGAAAGAAATGATGCTATAAAGATGTATAGCTGGTAAAAGAGAAAAGGCACAAGGTATTTTTTTATGAGCTAAGAACAAAAGACACACATTTTTACCCAGTTTTACCCAGTACTTTGGAAAAGATAGTTTTCTTTGATTTAAAATACAGGCTGCTCGTTTTAGTGTGTGAATAGTCTAGAGAACATTGCACACCATTTTGTAGATGTGATCTTCTTTTTCTGTCATATACAGGTAATAATACCCATTACAAAATTTCTCTGCCTAAGAAACCTGGAGGCAGTTGTCATTCCTGTTGGCAGTATAAAACTCCCCATACATAATAAGATTGCAGAGAGAAATGAGATCATTAAAAACAATACTTATATTTTATTGACACTTTGCCCAGAAGCAAGAACCAAGATCCCTGTAGTCCAACAATTTTTATTTATTTACAATCCTGCAGAGGTGTTCAAAAATGGTCCTGTTTATATTCTTCCACTTTGGACCTTAATGATTTTGCACTTTGATTGTTAATGACTAACATAAAAATAAAAATGAAATATTTACTAATAATGTCTTCACTATAGTAAGGTATTATTTTCGGTTCAAAATTATCAAAATGTCACTTAGTGTAAGATGGACAAGGTTCTCTTTAGTTCTTCCTACACTGGGACATAAAGAAATGGGTAGTATGCTGAGCTCTTCAATCTGGATCTTATCTTTCAAAGTGGGGTGTGACTTACTGCCATTCAGACACTGCCAAGCAGTAACAACTGAACTTTCTGTTCAGAAAAAGTGAAAGCCTTACAAGACTTGCTAATGGAGGCGTGGAAGGGTCAGTGAGCTATCTTCCTTTCGCTCTCCACGTTTCTGCTCAGAATCTAAACACTCATTTGTTCTCCACAGGTCAACTTTGGCAAATCAGCTCATAAAAATATATGCATTGAGGCGTGTATTCACACACGTGAGGAATTCTCTTACAATACCTTTCCACACTAAATTTCAGATTTCCTCTTATGAGATGAACATTCATTTAGCAAGGATAGATAATGTAGCTGAGAGTTGGATGAAAAGTCATTTAAAAGCATTTATATTGTGACAATGTTCACCAAAAATCCCTGGTTATAATGTTCAAAGTTCTTGATAATTTTGGTGTTTAGTTAAATTAATTAAGTGAATGGTTTCTTCTAACCTTCAAAAGATTCCATTGGGGAAATCACTAATATCATTCTGCCAAGTGGACATACTATCAGTCAGTCTTGTAAATTCATATTTCTATATCCATAGGCTAGTGCTGCTCTCAGACCTTATCCAATAAGTTTTTTTTGTGTGTATTAGGTGATAGTTAACATAGAAACTCACAAATAATAAAAGTATAGAGGATGCATCAGTGGAATACTCATTCACAAATGGAGCATCTATATATGATTTATATCACTAGCTTCTAAGACTGTCTCAGAAGAGAAGATAGAAAGGTCATATGAGCTAGGGGGCACGGTGAACAAGAATGAAGAGGCTACTCCGACATAGCAGAATTACTACATCCATGAAGTCACAGCAGCTATGGCTGCCTGCATAAGACACACACAAATTCAAGCCAGTCAATATTCTATCATGAAAGGACAGGAACTCATGAACCCCCTAACTAACTGAGGAGCTTTAGATAGGAGACGGGTTTCTGGGATAGGAGAGTCAGTTTTCTCTAAGGGTCCCTTGTGTACTGACTAGACTTAGATAATGGCACCACACCCATGAGTGCATGGGCAGCACTGACTGGGCTTGATAGATAGATTAATTACATAAAAAGAGGAAGACACAAAGTTGAGGTGGGACTCAAAGACTTATGGTAAATATGAGAAGTGGTGGGGGGTGGTTGAGGGTGAATATGAACAAAATATATTATATTAAAATTATCAAAGAATTATATTGAAAGACTTTCTGAACTTTCCACTACTGTATCTTTGTACAAATAATATCTAAAGTACTTGAGTTATTTTTGAAATAAAAACTTTGAAGGGAATGTGTTTGAGGCCTCACATAATTTCCAAATAAAGATAATAGTGAGTGAGATTCTTGGTATATCACAGAAACGAGCAGCAGCCAAGAGTGGGAGGGAAGCTAATTAGCACAGATTTTTGAGAAGATTCATAAATAAAAGAGTCAAGTTTGCTTCTTTTAAAAGTACTGATCATGATAATTTGCCCACAGTCATAGTAACTTGCTGTAAATATCTTAGCGTTGTATACTGAGAGGTTTGAACAAAAAAAACTGGCCTTGATGATAAAGTCTATTTTCAGAAGATCTATCTTAAATTAATCCTGCAAACTTTCTCATTGCCTATTTCTATCTTGAGGTTTAAAAACTAAATAAGTATATTTTAATTTAAATGCACAGATGATGTTGACATTTTAAAAAAGAGAACATTTTGGATTGGTTATATAGAGCCATATGTATGTTTTATTATGAGATCTTTTAGAGGACTATAACTCTCTGATAGCTAATGTTAATATGGTACCAAGCTCACATACTACTGTGTAAGCAGAAAAAAATTAAGAACATATAAGACCAAGAATTAGAGTTGAAACAGTCTCAACTGTATGCAAAGTCACTATTTTATTAGAGAAGGAAAAAGAGATATTTCATAGACAACAATTCAATGTTTTTTTTTCCAGAAAAAAAAATCTTTTTCTCTCAAAATTAGGTTTGTCAAAATAAAACCAAGCTCGTCTGTTCAATTGTGTGGCTCTACATTAGCCCATTTAGGAAATGGTAATAAACTTTGGGTAAATGAGATCATATAAACAACAGAAACTTATTTCTCACAGTGCTGCAATCTGAAAAGTCCAAGATTACGCTACAAAAATATGAGTCTGGTGAAGGTCTGCTGGTTCAGATGTCACGGTCTTCTCACTGTGACCTGATATTTGGAGGTGCTAAACCAACCTCTAGAACTTACCTTGCAATGCCTTTCCTGCCATGATTTAGTTAGCTGTCCAAAGTTTCATATTCTATAACCATCAGCTTGGAATGAGAATTCTAACAGAGAAATTGAAGGAAGATACAAACACTCAAGTCATATTAACTGGAAATAAAATGTAGGGTATATCCTTGCCTAGGATTTTTGAATATTTTATAGTCATCAATCTTCAAAGCTTGCTTTGCAATTTTTGTTTTCCCTTCCCTTCTCTCCTCCCAGTCCCTCCCTCTACTCCCACCCCTCTGTTGCTATCCGCTTGATACACTCCTCCTCTGTTTCTGTTCAGGAAAGGACAGGTCTCCCAAAGATATTAACAAAACATGGAAAGTTGCAATAAGACTAAGCATGTATTAAGTCTAGGTAAGACTAACCCAACATGAGTAAGGTCCTACAAGCCAGTAAAAGTGTCACAGACAACAACTGCTCCACTGTTAGGAGTCCCAAGAGAGGACTAAGCTACACAACTGGAACATATATACTCAGTGCCCAGGTCAGTCCAATGCAGGTTCCCTGCTTATAAATTCAGTCTCTGTGAACCCCTGTGAGCCCAGGTTAGTTGATTATATGGGTTTTCTTGTGGTGGCATTGATCTCTCCAGGCCCATAGGATTCTTTCATCCCCCTCTTCTGCAGGATTCTCTAAGCTCTTCCTACAGTTTGGCTAGGGGTCTGCATCCATTTCCTTCAGCTCCTGGATGAAACCTCTCTGCTGACAACTGGGCTAGTCTCCAATCTATGAATATCATTAGGTATCAATATATTGACTGACATTTTTTCCTTTAGGCAAGTTTGTGTCTATCCTAATGCTCTGGGTCATCTAGCCTGCGGGTTCTGGTACGTCAGGCAGTGTCAGGGGTGGACTTACTCTTCTGCAATGGGCTTTAGGCTAGACCAGGATTGGTTGGCCACTTCCACAATCTCTAGTCCAGCCTCAACCCAGAACATCCCATTAGCAGAGCACAATGTAGGTCAAATGTTGGATTGGTTTCCCACTCCCTCCACTTGAAGTCTTTCTAGGTCACAGGAGATGGCCAGTTCAGGCTATGTATCTGCATTCTGTATTAGAAGCAGTCATTAAAAGTCTCTCAGTCAAAAATAGTTCAAGGCTAGACAGCTGAAACACAGAATTATTCCAGACTTTCAAAGAAGAGCTAATACGAATATTCCTCAAGTTATTTCACAAAATAAAAAGAGAAGGAACATTGCCAAATTGTTTCTATGAGGTTACAGTTACCCTAATACCCAAACCACACAAAGACCCAACAAAGAAAGAATTATAGGACAAGTTCACTCCCAAACCTTAATGCAAAAACACTTAATAAAATATTGGCAAACCGAATCCAAGAACACATTAAAAAAAAAAAAAAAAGATCACCTACCATCAAGTAGGCTTTATCCCAGAGATGCAGATATGGTTCTCAACACATGAAAAAAAAGGAGTACATTCAACAATATAAAGTGCAAATGACAGCACCAGAAACAACAGGAAGTGTTGTTTCTACAACAGGAAGACCTGAACATCCCAACACAGATGAAGCAGAAGAAAAATACCTTAAAAATAACTTTATGAAGATGGTAGAGACCCTTAAATACAAAACAAAAAAATTCCATTAAAGAAATGAATAAAAAGACAAACAAAAGAATTGGAAGAAATTAATAAATCTCTTAAAGAAAATCTGTCAATGTAATTCACCATATAAACAAAGTGAAAGAAAAAACACAATCATCTCATTAGATGCTGAAAAAAAAAACTTTAACAAATTGAATGTCCCTTCATGTTAAAATGTCTTGGCGAGATCAGGAAACCAAGGAACATCTCTAAACATAACAAAAAGCACTAGGCAGTGAGCCAATTCAAGTTAAATGGGGAGAAACTCAAAGCAAAACAAAAGACCTATATGACAAGAGGTCTCAGAGATATGTTGTGGGGATGGGTGGGGAAAGTATGATCATATGGACCTCTATCAACTCTCTTCTCTACAAATACTGGGGGAAACCTGGAAGCCAACATTTTCAAAACTCTGGCAGTTAATCAGAGGCTTGCAGCAACCTAGGAAGCAACTTAATTATTAAAAATATCTAACTCTGTAAGAAGAATGAAACTTGTGACACTGTAGCTTTCTGGCTTCCTAGTCCACCTTTTTGAGCTCTGTGGGAACACTATAAAGTGAGAGCAGTCAATCACAAGGGGCAGAATGGAGTTTCAACCTTCAATGCCTCATTCTCAGAGAGCTGTTGTTATTTTTCACATTTGAAGGTTCTCTGGGAAAATGTATTGGCACAGTTCCTTTTATTTACTGTAACTTATAACTCACCCACTGAAAATGAAAATGCTTTTTTTTCCTGGAGACATTTATCAAAATTATTTATAGATATCTTTTTTTAGTTTGACAAGTACCTGAGGCAATACATAACAGTGAGAACAAATAATGGACACATATTAATTCTTAAAAGGAAAATCAATGGATGAACATGTTCATAGGGACTTGGAAAACTTCTGTACGCTCCTAGACACCTATGGTCACATGTATGTATGGGGTTGTGAGTATACCATGTGTTGTATACTAAATTGTGTTATTCCAAAATTCATATTGATGTAATAAACCCTAGTATCTCAAAACATAATTTTAATCACAAATGGAAGAATTAGGGTACATTAAGGTCATATTGAATGTCACTTTACAATGGCTGATTATTTTTAAGAGAGAAAGAAGACAAACACACATAGGTCCTGTGAAGAGACTGAGAGAAGTTGCCATATTTAAGAAGAGGGGTTAGACCATTTAGAAAGCCAACACTTGTGGTCCCTTGATTTGGAAATTATTTTAGTTAACTGTTTATTGTTGTGATAAAACACCATGAACAAAACCAGCTTGGGGAGAAAGATTATTTCAATTTATAACTTATAGTCATCATCCAGAAAAGTCAGTCCAGGATCTCAAGGCAGGAACATAGAGGCAGGAACAGAGAGGCAGGGACATAGAGGCATTAACTGATGGAAAGACTATGAAAGAGTCTTTGTGCCTTGTGTTCCATTGCTTGCTTATTAAACAAGAAAATACCCCCAGATTCACCAATAGGAAAGTCTTGTGGAGACATGACTTTCTCATGATTCTCCCTTTCCAGATATGTCTAGCTTTATGTCAAGTTAACAAAAAAAGTATCCAGAAAAAAGGAACCAACACAGAGTTCAAGTCTTTAGAAAAATAGGAAAATTAATTGCAGGCATTGAAGTCCCCTGTCAGTCCCATTCTATGGCAGGCCTATCGGCAAAGAATCTCAACCATACAAATTCTTAAGAAAGGCCTAAGAAGGTCTCCTCCACTCTAACTGGCTCACAAAAATAGCCCCCAGTAATAATACTTGGAGATTTAATCTAAGAACTTATAAACACCACTTCCATTCTGAATAAGGAGATACTCTATGGTGCTAAATGCTTATTAATGTAGGTTTTGTGGGTTTAGTCAAGCATACTCTGCCTTATAAAATACAGTTAAAAAGTCTGGGGGTAGAGAGAAACTATTCCTAGAACTGTCACACTGTCTACTTTTTCTTACAAAATCACGCAATACATAAAGAAACAGAAAAAAAAGGCATAACTTAGACAAAGACAAAAACTAACAAATTGAAACTTGGTGAGGAATCAAAGTCACAGGGATTGATAGGTAAAGCCTTTAAATTAGTTATTTAAAACACATTTTTTAAAAAAAATAGAGGAAACTGTTTCAAGAACAAAAATAAAAATATAACTCATCCGAAAATGTTATCAGAGAAATAGTAATTGTAAAAGAAAAGAACTAAGGAAGAGAAATTCTAGGATAGAAAAAGTAGAACAACTGAAGAATTTAGTAGAGAACTGGCATCCACTTTCTCTGGATGTCATGGCAAATGACGATAAAACACACCTAAGAGCCACCTCACCTTCTGAAAGACAGTTGTGACATTAGTTCTGTAGACTCAAAAACAAGATGCTGTTTGGTCCTCTTCTTGGTTTCCTTCCTTGGCTTGGGTTGCTTCTGGTGGCTTCTGGCTGTGGTCCATAAGCCTTGGCAATGGTACTTTACTTCAATACCTTCTGCTGTCTCACAGGACCTTGGTTTCTCTGATTCAGATGAAGTCTATGTCACCTTCCCTTCTAGGAAGAAACTTATGCACCCATATCTGACCTATCTTATCTCCTCGATCCTTAGAATGATATGAGGGATTTCAACTCAGTCATCTCGTTTTTTGATGTTTTTAATCTCTTTTTTAAAAAAAATAAATCTTTTTCTTTAAATTCTTTTTAATTGGCACAAAACAACATTATTGATTTATCCAGGAAACCTAGTTGGTGGGAGAATGTTCTTATATCTAAATGGAGTGAATTTGTCAAAGGTAAGTGATATAGCCATGTGTAATTTTGAGAGTTCCAACCCTGTATTTCTACACTTATGATCATATGCTTACAGGATGAACAAATGTTGCATCTTATAACATAAGAACAGTCAAAACTAGAGAGCAAACTTCTAGAAACATTGAAGAATTAGCAGTTTTCCTCTTTTTACTTATTATTCTGGTTGTTTTTTATATTAGGAAAAATTCTACATGGTCACAGAAACAGGCAGTGAGGTTGAGAAATGGTAATTAGAGTTAAGAACATAACATAATCTAGAGTGGATAGAAAAGGGAAAGAAAAGCTTCATTTGCAGAAAACAAAAAGCAAGGATGGCAGAATGAAACTCACTGAGTAGGAAAGAGACCAGTGACCACAGAACAAGGTGGAAACACTGTACAGGTGACCATAGACAATGTTCGAGTGAGATGGTGTTTCCGTGGACACCATCCTCATTGTCCCTGCAATTACATTTTAGAGCTAAACAGAGAATCATCACTTACATCTACAGGTACACATTTGATGTTGGTGCCCCAAGGCTCTTCGTTACTATGCACTGAAGTTCTCACAGGAGAAATATAAGACATTTAAGAATTTCACTGTGTGACCAGGTGATGACTAAAAATGATTCAAAGTTCAGCAATATTCGCAGCTATTCGGCAGAGCTGAGAGACTAGAAGGAATGGCAACTCCTGGGGAATAATATCATCTTGAATACTTGATGTCCAAACACCATGTGTGTTCTAGGTCAGGTTTAACTTTCTTGACGTTTTGAGGATTAAGAAATCATTTATTCTCTGTTAGCCAACCCAATCTAGGTAAATGAGAAGGCAACAGCTCAGTCACACTATGGGTTTCTAGAAAAGAACAATTACATGAAAAAGGAAAAGTTTGAGCAAGACATGGTGCCCGTGTCCATAGTCCCAGTACTCAGGATACTGAAGTAGGAAAATTCTGAGTACTGTGTCACACAGGGTAGGATAAAGAAGCCCTGTTTCAAAACGGAACTAAAAATACAAATACAGTCCTACCTTTACTCAACAAAGATTCTATCCATTTAACTGCTAAGTCCCCAGACCAAATTTATGGTTGGTTTTTCTGCATTGACATACATATTCTAGAACTTTTTTCTTCTATTTTTATTTAATCAGTGTATTTTTCACATCATGCATCCTGATCCCATTCATTTCCCTGTCTCTTCATATCCACCCTCTGCCCCTGCAACACCCACCCCCAGTGAAGCAAAATTTAAGTGTAAAAAAAAAAAACAAAAAGAAAAAAAGGAAAAAATAAAACTTTCATAATGGAAGCTGCCATGTGACACAGTGAGTCACACAGAAAACTCCTTTGTCCATACATCTTTATTTGCAAGTGTTTGAGTGTCCATTGTAAAGGGTCAGTTGTCTGCATAAAGGGTTCATCCACTGACACAGTCTACCTGAGCTAATGGGAGCTCACCAACTCCAGCTGGACTGGGAAGGAATAAGCATAGGACCAAACTAGTCCCTCTGATTGTGGTTGACAGTTGCATGGCTGGGGCAGACTGAGGGACCACTGGCGGTGGCACCAGGATTTACTGATACTGCATGCACTGGCTTTTTGGGAAACTATTCTCTTTGGATGATACCTTGTTCAGCCTAGATACAGTAGGGAGGGCCTTGGACATTCCTCAAAGCAATGTGCTTTACCCTCTCTAAGGAGTGGATGGGCGTCGGGTAGGAGGGTATGTAAAGGGAATGGGAGGAAAGATGGGAGTGGGAACTTGGAATGGTATGTATAATGAAAAAAGATAGTTTGTTTTATTTTTAGAAAAAAAAAGACTCGTTGGTCTGATTTGCAGCCTTTGATTACTACTACACCTGCGATGCTGGACCCTCATTAGGACTTTTCTTGGCTATCCTGCTGTTGTGGCCCTGTGTTGTGGAGATCCTGCAGCTTTGTTTCTGAGAGTCAGGCTCCTTCACATGCTCCAGCATATCACACAGATGGGGTGGATGTTGCCATAGGCCAAGTCGCAACCCTGGCTTGAGCCTAGGCAGTTACAGGGTTGATCAGCTCACCAGTTCTCCCCTGCCCTCACCACTTGAGTGAACTCTCCAGCAGTACCCTGGCTAAGTCACCCTCACAGCAGTGAGGGAGCGCTGGGTCCAATTCTCTTGCTCACATGTCCTCAGGGTGGGTTCTCCCCAACCTGCACCATCAGGGCCAGCGCTACTGTGTTGTCCAAGTGAGGTGCATGGGCAGCTCTTCCGAGTGCTGTGCCAGGTGAGGGGCTGGAGCAATGCTACATTTCTGAGCCCAGGACCAGGTCCTCCATCTGTCTCATGCACTAATGATTGAGTGGGTGGGGCATCTGTCTTCTACCTGTGCCAATACGTGTGAGAGGAGTAACGGGGACAGCGCTCCCTTGTTTGAAACTTTCAGGCTGGGTCACCTACACTCTGATAACAAGACCAGCTCTGCTTGACTGTCTCAGCAAGTATCAGGTCCACTTTCCTGAGCGCTGCAGCTGGTAAGGGAAAGAAGGGAGAAAAGGGGGTTATCTCTCCTCCACTCACACCATCGCTGACAGACAAGTAGTGGGGACAGTTTTCCCATGCTTACCACTTCATGGCTGGCTCACCCACACATCCACCAACAAGGTCAGCACTATTGTTTTGCCCAGGTGAGGTTAAGAGCCTGTTCTTCCAAATGTTACAGCTCTGCCAACTACCTCAATCACTGAAGGGGGGAGATGTTAACAAAATGTATATAACAGAGAAACAGTATACAACTGTAAATAAATGAATTGAACAAATTGCTATTAAATAGAGGAGGCATTTTAACTGAATGAAGAACAATATTATCTACATATTTTATAGTAGTTTAGTTACTGCTGAGCAAAATGTACAAAACCTAAAAGGTGGGAGTTTTGTCTCAATAGAAGCAATGAAAATTACACATCACAGCTGCACTTTCATATTTTTATACCTCAAGTACTGAGGATACCTTTAGCCAAAATGGCAGTCTGATATCACGTCTTTGTAAACAGATTCTGAAAGCTTAAAAATTTGGAATAGATTGTCTCCAGGTTTAATACAACATGAAGCCACCACTAACAAATGAAGGAATACATGTGACATTTTATTAATAAGCATTGAACATAAATCCATAAATATTTGTCTCATAATGTTCACTGTGTGATATCTAAGTTTCCTTTGGTATTGTTGCCAAAGATACTCTTACTTCATATTTGACGTTTCTAGGAAGCAGTGTCTGACTTCTGTTTGTAAAGTCTCCCATTTTCTTTTCATCTGCAGTTTGGTCGCCACAAAGGAAACGAACAGTGCAAGACCTCGCAGTGCTCCAATGTCACCTTCGGATTTTCTGGACAAACTAATGGGGCGGACATCAGGGTACGATGCAAGAATCAGGCCTAACTTCAAAGGTAGCTATTCTGTGTACTGCCTCGGGTGAGGTGTGCTGAAAGAAGTGAGGTTTTCAAATTGATTCTGCCAGAAACTCTAGCACTTATTTTCAATAGTCTTTGAAATAGTGTATTAATAAGAGCTGTGCCTACAAGAGAAAAGCCATGTTCATGTTTAGAAAAAGTATAATGTGCCTGGTGTGGACAAACAGTAATGTTCTTTCCTTAATAGTTATTTATTATTTGGTTGGTTTTGGTTTTTCTGAGACGAGGCCTTGCTGTGTATTCCATATAGCCAAAGCCACTGTCATGCTCATGGCTGTTCTCCTGCCTCAGTGTCAATAATGTAGTATTATAGGTGTTTTCCACCATGCCTGGCTTCTAAATGCCTGTATGTCTTATATCAGCTTTTTGCTAGAGGAATGTGTGTGTGTGTGTGTTTGTATGTATGTATTAATGCCTATCTGTTATCTCACTATCTGGAGCAAAAGCTTAGCATTAGTAGTTCAGATTTTATTTCTGTTTCTATAAACAAGAAGCAACCAGAAGAAATAATAAATTCCTTTTTAATTTTCAGGATGGGAATTAAATGAACATATTTTTTGAGCTCTGGTTTGCCTAGAAACCTTTGTTGTAAAATTTAGGCACTTGTTAGAACAGTCTATGCTTTAGAGAATATGGGTTATTTGATGCATATTCATCCATCCTGATAGTTTGTTCGCTATTGGCATCTTATATTAAAATAGTTAATTTATCATAATTGATGGACTAGAGCCCCTACTTTGTCCTAGAGCTCTAGCTTTGTGTTGAACAGTTTTCACAGGCTATACAAATTTATAAATCGCATGTTATCTTTGTATCATTTATACATCATCATCATAAGTATAGTTTTGCTGCACTAAAATTCCAAATTTTAAAAGTGCATAGAAAAAATCAGATTTTTAAATATTATTTATTCATATCAAACCACCAAATTTCTTGTGAGTGGTAAAATGCCACTTAGCTCAGAACAATCAAATTGATTGCTGTGGGCATCGTTGCAGCTTTTGTATTTCTCCCCCAACTCTTTTTCCTTTCACTCTGTCATTTTTAATATTTTCTCTCTTGAAAATGAAATTGGAAAGGAAAGGCTTTCTGAGCCGGACCTGTGCTTGGTGTTCTTTGTTGAGTTTTGTTGCATACAATGTCCTGGCTGAAAAATACCCCTTACAGACACAGGTGTTTGAGCACTTGGTCTCCAGCTTATGGGATGTGCTACAACTTCTAGCTGGTAATATCTAGCTGGAGGCAGGGTTACTGGAATTGAACAATTTAGCCTGACCTGAGCTCTCTGCTTTGTTGAAGATTTGTGAGGAAACCGTGCCTTAAATTTCTGCTACCTGGACCAAGCAGGTCCAACCCAAGCTTTCCTTGCTGTCAAGGACTGTATACCCTGAAACTGTGAGCCAAACAAAGCCTCCTTCCCTTACTCACATTGTTTCAGTACACTTCCACAGTAACATGGGATGTTCCTGATGCACAAGGCTTTTGTCTGGAGGTACCGAAAAGTATCATGTTTGTCCCAATTGTCAACAAAGTTATTTACAATGTTTTAACCTGCCTTAATGCCAACTAAGAACAATCTTGTTTCACAGGAAATGAGCAAGGAGAATGATTCTGAGGTCCTTTTACTCAGTCCTACTCCACTCAGTCTTCATTTGTATTGATATAATACTTTACCTCATCTGTCAGTTGTCCTTAAAATCTTTTACTTTTTATGCCATTAAACTAATTATGAACTTCCTCCCATCTTCTTTGATACATTAATTAATTCTCACTTTTATTTGGCAATACAATTATCTCTAGACAATAAAAACTGTTTATATATGTCTACATGGTCAAAGTATATTATAGTTTTCTTCTACTTTTATTTTTGAAACTATGTTTTAATTGAAATAGAGTCACTTTGGGGTTACCTTTTATCCTTCCAGCCCCTCACAGTTACCCCCACTCTAATCACTCTGAAGCCCCGAAAGTCTCACCTAGATAGCCTCTTTTTTCATTACTGTGTTGTAGATAGATATGTGTAAACACACAAATATTTAAATTACTCTTGTTTCATGTAGATATGCACAAATATATAAATACATTCTGTGGAGTCTGTTACTGTTGATTGTGTATATATGTTCCAGGGCCTACCACTCTCCATTTGACAACCAAAAAGCGTGTTCTCTCAAGGGAGAGTTGATTCTCCTCCCAACAATTGTTCGTTTCCTCTAGTTCTTTGCATAGAGGTGAGGCAGCAAGACATTCTCCTTCAATGTTATCATTTCCATTAACATTCTAGGAAAAACTGTTCCTTCAGATGATGTGTTGATCCTCTGGGTCTTAAAATATTTTCATCCTTTCTTCTATGATAGTCCCTGATTCCTAGATGGAGGAGCTGTGATACAGATATATTGATTGGGGTTGGCTCCTTGCAGTCCATTGACTCACCTTTAAATTACTATTTATATAGAAATTATCTAACTTTTAAGTAGAAAACATTCTCAAATAATCAAAATAACAAATATAATAAAACCCCACCTTTTAAAATTAATCTACTTCACTGCAAGTTAGTGATCTGAAATCATGACACTCAATACATTACTAGAAGCAAGACCATTAACTTTGATAACCACTATAACTAGCAACATAGCATGAAGATACCACTTCCATCTAACTTCCAATTTCCCAATTATACTTCATCAACTATTTAAATAATAATGATTTTTAATAGTGCTATCCAGTTTACAATCACTGTCTGAAACATCTCTTCATTTTTTTAATTAAAAGTATGTTTTTCATACACTATATTCTCATTAGTTTCCACTCTCTCAAATGTTCCCATGTCCTCCCAATCTCCACATCTGCTCAAATCCATACCCCATTCTTTCTCTCTAATTAGAAAACAAACAGACATCTAAAAATACCTTGGCATAAAAGTATTTTTTTCAGTTACTTAGAAGAATATAACTTACCTCTCATTTGCCAAGTATTTCTTCAACTGTATTTTGTTTATAGTTTATCTTGGCTGTATATGTTTATTTTGGCTGTATTATTATAGGCTGCATATTACCAAACATAGGTCATATTGGTATTTATCATTACTGATAACTTTCACATTGTTACCCATTAAGATATATCTACATATAGGAGATATATCTAACCACATATACACAAACATTACATACATATATGTTTGCAGATATTTTTGTATTTACTTTCTTAGGTGATCACTGAAGACCTTGGTTTTACATTGATATTTACAGGTCTTTAAAGTTGATATCGATTTCTCAGTTTTTATATTTTCTCATCTGAGAGCAGGAGTTTGACTCCCATTACCCTCCATACAATTATTTATTTGATCAAAATGTAATGAATCTCTGGTGCTACTTTGTTTTCTTTGTTCCCCATGTTGGTTGCAGTCTGAAATAGTTCTTTTTGGATCCTCCTAAGAAGAATGTCCTTCAAATTCCACGTCTATGGGTTAGGAACAGAAAAGCACACACTCCCTGTTCTTTCCTGGATCTCACATACCTCATCAGATTTCTCATTGTATAATGCACATCCACTTGATCTCTACCTAACATGCCATGTCTTGTAGCATTTCCTTACAGAAGTGCTTCTCTTTTGCAAAACTCTAGGTACCGCCGGCACTTAAACCTATCTTACAACGGCCATCTGAAAAAAAAATTAGAACTGCATTTCTTTGAATAGAATAAATGGATTTCTATTTTTATTCCTAAAGTACAAATTATAAATCTGTATTTATAGTCATGAAGAATATTTTGCTCATTTAAAAAAAAAAGAGATTTCTCCCAAATGACATGTATATTCATTTAGCTAAAATAAAAACAAATCTCTAGGTTGGGTTATTTTTCATCTTCAATTATACTGTCTTTAAGAAGGGTAAAGCTTTGGTACAGAATTCTGTTACAAATTCCTTAGAGTCATTCTTATGAAAATTTGTGTTGTTTGACTGTTTGCTCTACATTGGCCCAATGAACACTTTCTCCACTGTGATTAAAAACAACATCTTCACCAAGTGTCTGAATTGCACTTTGATATTCTGCTTTTCCTTCATCTCTAAACTTAGAAGCCATGTTCTATGTCTTTAAGGGACATTTAAAAGAGAGATTGCCGCTGAAAACATCTGTAACTACTGTCATTTGCTTTTCAGGCCAAGGATGTGGACTGTAATGAACAATTTAGAAGCACAGTTGGCCATATGGATGCTGTAGCAGTTATTTGCTCTGTTGCTAAACATAGGGGTGTATTGGATGGATATAACAGCTTTCACATTGGCACAGAGAAGTAACAGATTGGCCAAGGGCTGTTAAACAGGTGCCACCAGTGATAGCAAGTAGATTTACCAGCTTCTCAGAGTTTCATACTCCATAAAAGTTTTCAAAAGATACTTAAGATAAAAAGGAAACTCCAAAATTGCTGGCTTCTCTGACCTGTTCCAGTCTTATGGGTAGAACATAGTTTCTTCAAAGCCTGACAGTGCTGTATTTATCTCATTCTTTGATTCTCTCCCCATGCTTACTGTCCTCAGCTGGGCCCATTCCTTATTACTCTCATACCATTACAAAAATCTCCTAAATCCCACCCTCCCAAACTCTCCTTACTCAGTAAAATTAGGGATTCCACAACAGTGCAAAGATACCTCCTCGTTCTAATTATTTTGGGTTGCTTTGATGAAATATCAAGAATTAAAACAATGTGGGAATGAGAGAGGTCACGGCATAGAGGTGACAGTCCAAAACAAAGGGAAGCCAAGGCAGGAACGTGGCTACAGAAACCAGAGCAGAGAGCATGCAGGAATGATGCTTACTTACTGGCTTGTTCAGCTTGCTTTTTTATATAACATAAGACACCTGTCCAGGGTTGGCATCATCTACAATTGATCTTCCCATATCAATCATTAATTAAAAAAATGTGCCAAAGACTTACCCCTGTAGGAGCCAGCCACGATAAGCTAAATATGAACAGATCACCCAAAGGAAGTTCTTTACTTCCAACCATTATCACCTGCCAGAGTAAGACTCAGCCATCAATAAGTTTAATGGAGGCCTGAGTCTCAGTAGTTTACCCTGAAGCAATACCTGGTTGCAGGAAGGACCATAAACTAAGATTACCTGGGCACGACCCATGAATAGAACATCCAAAAGAAATGCCTAACATTCCAACCGCTGTAGATAGAATCACCTGCCAGCACATACTTACCAGGACACCTCTAGACAAATGTCAGCCAATCAGATGTCCTGAACCTCAGAAGCCCCTAATCCCCACCTTTACCACTATAAAAACTGAGCTCAGGGCTCTCCATTTATTCCAATCCGTTGGACATGCGGAGAGACCAAGCTTGCAAACTTGCATAAAATAAAGGCTCTTTGCTTTTTTTTTAATATTTTATTTATTATGTATACAATATTCTGTCTGTGTGTATGCCTGCAGGCCAGAAGAGGGCACCAGACCTCATTACAGGTGGTTGAGAGCCACCATGTGGTTACTGGGAATTGAACTCAGGACCTTTGGAAGAGCAGGCAATGCTCTTAACCTCTGAGCCATCTCTTTAGCCCCCAAAGCTCTTTGCTTTTATTCAGTCTTCTTGTCAGCTTTTGGGGGACTTTGCAGATTTGGGCATAACAACCACAGGCCCATCTGACAGATGCGATTCTTCAGTTGAGGTTTCCCCTTCCAGGGTGTCTCTAGCTTGGGTCAAGATGATATTTTCTTTTCTTTTTTCTTTCTTTTTTTTTTTTAAAGATTCACCACACCGCTGCTTTTATTAAGCTCTACACTACCTCTTCCATCAAGGAAAGAGAAGCAACACTTCACTCGGTCTCAATTTCATTCATAAAATGAAACAGGTGCAATGGATGGATTCAGGCATCGATAATTCATGCTCATGAATGTTACCAGGAGAACCTAAAGCCAACTTTGGAAATGAAAATGACAAAATTTGATCAACACACTCTTACAGTCACATTATCAAGCATCTGTAAAGGCCCCAAGAGGATCATGAAGTATATATCAAAAACTTTGACATAACAAGAGTCCTGGATCTAAAACATTGACCTTTATAACCAAATTGATGTTTACTTTAATATTGCAATATGATATAAATATATTAATATTATTTACATATGCACATGTCTTTTGGATGAGTATGTGTTGTACTTTATAAAAACGTATTTAGAATTTGATGCCTGAATTCATTGTTCTTTCTTGCATAGGAAAGAAAGCATAAACTCTTAACTAATTGATTGAATATCAAATAGCACATGTGTGGATTACACACATGTAGTGAGGAGGAGAGCAAGCAGCTTTTCGACCCTCCTGGCTCCCACAAGTCTAGCTTAGCCCCAGAATAATTACATGGAAATTGTATTTATTTAAACACTGCTTGGCCCATTAGTTTCAGCCTCTTATTGGCTAACTCTAACATCTTGACTAACCCATATCTAATAATCTGTATGCCAGCACGAGGTCATAGTTTACCAGCATGGTCTAGCCAGCATTCATCTGGGGAAGGGGAGTCATGGTGTCTGACTCACTTCCCTTCTTCCCAGCATTCTGTTCTGTCTACTCCACTCACCTAAGGGCTGGCCTATCAATAGGCCAAGGCAGTTTTTTTATTAACCAATGAAAGTAACACATAGACAGAAGATCCACCTATATCACACACAGGCAAAAAATATATCTGACAAGACAAAGAAAGTATAAAGTTTAGAGCCGAGACCACCCGAAGTTCCTTTATTTTCACATTAAATTTGAAAATGACTATTTACTTTTGTTAATGGCCTTCTGCATCTTGTTGGTGACATCATAGAGTGGCACGGGCTGCCATTTGTGGAGCTTAACTGGCGATCTTTCTTCTTGTCCTTGCTCTTTTGTAGAAGCATGTTAGTTTGCTCATGACATTCTTTGACCTTTATATTCAAATCTCTGTTCAACAGAGAGTGGCATTACCATATTTTAGGGAAAAAGATCAACGATTTTAGTGGTTTCTCCTCGTAATATGATATTTACTCTTTAAACCTTTGTGGGGTAATGAAGATGTGCCCTGAGACATTTGTTCATTAAAAAAATGCTTTAGAGCTGAAAATTTTAAATTATTTTGTCCTAATTTTATTTCCTCTGCTACTATTCATATTTTTTGAATTAAAATCACACTTAAAAGATGCTACAAAAATTAATTAGAGAAACAATTAAATTACCATTTATTTACTCTATGCCTAGTGCAAATCAAAGTTTTACAGCAAAGGCCCTTCTTGATAAAAATAAGGATAGCAAGTCACCTCCTTCTGTTTTCTTTATCTCAATTTCAACAAATGAATGGGGCCCTGAGTCCTTTTAGAGCTCCCCAGGCAGTGGTCCCCAGAGTACCCTTATCCGCATCTTATTTTGCATCTCCATCTGCATTCTATTTTAAAGTGAATGAAACCAACACTAGAGAATTTGTGTTTTTCTGTTTAAGGGAAAATCAAGAAGGTATGACATAATTAGTCTGAAAGTGAAGAATGACCCTGAGACCTGTATTCCTGCTATAATCAGCCAGAGAAAATAGCAGTGTTTTACTGTTAGGTGGAATCACACCGCAAGAGCCTGGAAATGCCAAATGCTGCTTTCAAATTTTAAGGATACCATCCACCTGTGTGGATATTCAGAGGCCCTCACTTTAGACTTACATGGAGTGAAGGAAAAGTTTACCTCTAACACTTAACTGTGACGTCACCCTTTCCTTTTGATGAAATATAAAGAAATGGTGGAGTAAATTCCCTATTCTCTTCCTTTATTTAAAAGTTTTTATTTTCATTTTACGTAGCAAACACAGTTCCCACCCTGTTCCCTCCTCCTCCCCCCCCCAATACTGTTTTCCTTCCACCCTTAACCCCCATCCACTCCTCAGAAACGGTAAGGCCTCCAATCAGGAGTCAACAAAGTCAAGCGTATCAAATTGAGGCAGGACCAAGCCCCTCCCTTCTGCATCATAGCTGAGCGAGGTGTCCCTCCCTAGGGAATGATCCAAAAAGCCAGTTCATGAACTAGGGATAAATCCTGTTTCCACTGCTAGTGGCCCCACAAACTGGCCAAGCCACAGAACTGTCACCCACATTCAGAAGGCTTAGTTGGGTCCTATGCAGGTACCCCAGCTGTCAGTCCAGTCAGAGAGCTCCCACTAGCTCTGGCCAGCTGTTTCTGTGGGTTTCCTAACCACAGGTTTTAGGGGTATTTACCTCAATTTATCTCAATGAGATATTTTTTGCTCATTTGTTTGATTTTTCTATTTTCAATTTTATGTTTGAGATTATAATATTATTAAAATATTTCTCGTTTTCCTTTCCTCCTCTGAACCCTTCCTACCATACACCATTCATGCTCTTCAAATTTTTGTTTTCATTGACTAATTGAATTGCATCCATATATGTATATAAACATAAATATACATATATTCCTAAATACAAATTGTTCAATCATATTATTAATTGGGTGTATATTTTCTGGGCTGACCACTTAACACTGGAGAGCCATTTACTGTTCTTTTCCCTGGAGATGACTCTCCCACTAACAGCTCTACACATTGCTTATTATTTTTTGTCTAGGGTCGAGAATTCATGGAACTTTTCCTATCTGCCTTAGAATTCCATCAGTGCCTGCTTAGTCATTTCACATTTGGAGAGTCATGGTGGTGAGACTTTTGTATGTTGCTACAGATATTGCTAGCAATCATTGACCTCACAGCAAACGCACTGAGTGTTTGAATCTTGCAGTCTCTCAAACTTCTCTTTGGCATGTTTCCTGAGCCAAAGGTATGAGAGTGTTTGGTAGAAGTATTCAATATGACTGGGCTCCAAAGCTTAGCCTTCAATTGGTGTTTGTTTCAGAAACAAAAAATTTAATGTTGTAGGCATATGTTTTTATAATCACAAAGAGGATAAAGATTGAATCATTTCTATGCATCCACCCATACCCCAAACACAAAATTATTTTTAAATCATATTACCTTCACATAGTTATAATTTTGGATTTATGCCACATTTGCTATCTAAAATTATTGTAACAGTGTGAACATGCACAAGTCATGAATATGGCATTGGCCTCCTTGCTGACACTATTTTAGAAAGAAGGTTAGGTCATTCACAAAGGTCATGAATCATCATCTTGTAATTTTCTACAGCAGTGTTGGGAAGTGAGGAGGAGCTTCAAAATTTACAAGCAAAACAGTTTTTCCACTTTCAATTTTTATAAGAAAGCCTAACTACATATTAAGAATGAGAGCAATACAAAAAAATACAACTGTAGGGAAGGGAGCTTTAAGGCATTAGAGTCTTATGTACTCCATTGAAAGTTAACAGAAGACATCTTCAATTAAAATGAAGAAATGAACCTACAAAGAAGAAATGGGCACCATAAAAGAGCATCCCACGAAACAAGGCAATGGGAACATTTTCCAGTGCACTGTTGGCAGCACACACACTTTAAACAGGTTGTCTGCTATGTTTTGAAGAATAATATATTGGGTTATAGGACCAAGGAAAATGAAACTGCTATAGTATCTAAAGAGTTGCATACATAGACAGATGGATAATCTAGATATTTCAGACCCTGTGGTTAATTAATAACACACATGGAGGAAGCTAGGTGGAAAACATGATACAATTATCAATTTCTAAAAAAAAAAAAGGACCTATAAAAATGAAATAAAATTAGATATTTTTCTGGCTTACTTTGTTTTCCCAACTCTTTGTAAATTGACCTAATTCTGACCTACTTTTCCTCTGAACATTGCTCTTCTATGAATACAAATTTGTTCCCTTATGCCATACATACACCTTTATATTCAAACCCCTGATCAACTAGGGGTGGTAATACCACACTCAGAACATGTGTATAAGTTAATAAAACATTTGGAGAATATTTTCATTGGTACAATAATTTTAGAAAATGAATATGACATAAAATGATAATTTAAATCTGTGCAGGTAATAAGATATCAAAAATATTTTTGTGTTTGGGGTATGAAGGAGAGTCAGTCTTTAGTTTCTGTGTGAGCATCAGAACATATACCTACAACATTAATTACCTCATTTAGATAACTTTAGGTAAACACACAAAGAATCTCTCTCTGTTCTGTTCTTATTGTTGGTGTGTGTGTGTGTGTTGTTGTTGTTGTCGTTGTATGCAGATGTACATGACATATGCTCAAATGTAGGAATCAGAAGTGGGTATTAAGTGTCTCTCTATATGATTTTGTTCACTGAGAGTTTGCTGTTTAGGCTACAATGACCAGAGAGTTCCTGAAACCCACTAGTCTCCACCCATCAATGTTGGGGCTGCAGGTACATACATGTATGTCTAAATGTTTTTATTTGGGTACTTAGGATTGGAACTCAGGTTCTTATCTTTGCATAGCACATACTTTTACCCACATAGTCATCCCTCAAGTTTCCAACAAATCTGTTTAAAGAATTAATGATTATTTTTCTATAAAAAGAAAGAGAAAGATAGGCCTAGAGGCTATTTTCCTATACTAAATCTTGAAAATAAATTTACTCTTATGTACTAAGAATATAAAATAAATTATTCTCATATGTTAGCTTGTATATTTTTATATGATTAACTTAAATAAATTTTAAAGCAGAGAAATTTAACCTATACAACAAAATGTTTCATTTACATAATTATCAGCTAATTACAAAACTTGGGGCCAGATAATCAAATGTTTGTAAAATATTATGTAAAGAATATTAGGGGAAAGAACATAGAGTAAGAAAATATGATTTTTAAAATTTGACCTGATCGTGCTACTTATAGCACCTAAAATGTCCTCCATGGCATTTGATAACTTGGATATCTTGATGAACAAATGGTAGAATATTGCCCACTCCTGGATTATCTTGGAGTAAATAATATCTTGTACTTGGTAAGAAGTCAAGAGTTAACTGATCCCAGATCTAGCTCTGGTACATCAGTGTCTCTCTGTGAACCTTCCATTTGCTCTGCACAGAGATTTGCTGAGGAGTGAGTAATTGAACCTAATAATAATAAAATTCCTTGACTTTATGGTGACTGCAATCAGACATTGAAAAGGGACTGGATAATGGTTAAGCAAGGAATCTTCTCTTTCAATAAAACATTGGCAGAATCATCAAAATTAGCTTTTAGAATCCTAAATATAAAGCACATGCTCGTAACAGTCTGAGAAGCGTTTATTCAAGAAAATTGATGGAATTCTTTAACACCAAAATGTATTTAAACTTGGTTTCATGCCCAGGTTTATAGTAGTCTGAAATGCAGCACCATTCCAGCAGCTTCTATGAGAATAGGCCGCGCTGGTCGCTCTTTAGATAGGATATCTAGAGAGGGTTGTCACTGTGTGGTCTGTCCATACTGTCATGACAGAAGATAATAATTCCTTGTCTTAGACCATATTTGGGGAGAGTCATGGTTCTCTGGACATTTGCTGAAAACAATCAGAAGCTGGATTTGCTCTCTATTGTTCCCAACTGCAAGGAAGAGTCTGTTCAGTAAACTAAACAAACCTGAGGTATGAGAACCTTATGAAACTTGGAAAAGCTCTCCTGTGTTCTGACAACTGTGGAAGTTATACAGGGCTGAGGGCTATGTGTACACCCAGAGGAGACTGAAGAGAAGACCGCTCTGACAGAGTCTGGGCCCTGTGCTAGGAACAGAAAGGTAAGATAGAGAGTAATATCTTCCTGAGCATAGAAGCTGTTCCTCAAAGAAAATGAAACTCCCTGACTGAGTACATAATTACAGGCTCAAGAAACTCAAGAAACCACTCTCCAACCATTCTGACCTTAAAGCTCACAGAAAAAAGAAAAATCAGTGACTAGAAATCACTGTAAATTGCTGACCAACAAAGAATAAAATCTAAAAGCAATAAAAACTGTGAATTGGAGGTAAAGGAGTGTTTGGGACTGAAGGTGTACCATGACACATTGTCTAGATATGTATCACCATAGCTTATGTAATGCTTCCAATTTTCAACAAAGTTTTAGAAGACATGAGAGACAGAAAAATATTCTGAGGAAAAGAACAGAAGAATTTCTCTAAAGTGATTCATATGTGACTATCTTCATCATGTGACTATCTATCTTCCTCATGTGACTGTCTTCATCATGTGACTAACTTCATCATGTGACTATGCTCATCAGACAGTCAGAAATCAGCTACTAATTCTAGGTTAAAATATTGACTCTGTCTTCTCCTTTCCTTCTTGCCTGTACAAAGTCCGAGATCAACCAGGATTGGTTGCATTTGGTCTTTCTAGGGCATGAAAATAGACCTCCACAATATGCAGTCTTTATATTCACTAGAATACATTTTTATATACGACACAGTATTTATGTTCAAAGGACATCATACCAACCTTGAGAGTTTTCACTAAGTGCAGGAATGTGCATCTGTGCACATACAAAAAAAACTCTTTTTTTTTTACAATAATGAAAAGCACAGAATGACTTGGACATATTTTAGGTAGGCATCCATCAGCCTCTATAATATTCTTCTCTTTTTCCAGGGCCTCCAGTTAATGTAACATGCAACATATTCATAAACAGCTTTGGCTCCATTGCAGAAACGACTATGGTAAGTCTCTCTACTTTGTCACAAGTTTCACACCTGATTAATTTGTAATTACACTAGTGGAAATTGACAGCTTAATTTGATATAATGAGATCTTAATAAATGAACTTATTGGAATGACTAAATTACTATCAACTATAGATAATAATGTCTATCTAGAAGCAAAGAACAAAAAAAAGCATTAAAAACAAGATTGGATTTTTCTAATTCAACACTATAGTGTTAGAGTTTCATTTAAAATTAAAACTCTACCAGATTATTTATTTCCAGTACTCAACAAAGCCACCATATGCATACTGGTATATACCTTGATATTTCATTATTCTCCATGCTTATGGTCTACATGTACCGTACTCTTGTGTATCCTACTAAACTCCCTTCTCAAGTGAATAAAGCACTTTCCCAAACATAAGAAAGATTTATAATAAGTGATAGTCCTACAGATACAGGTTTCTCATCCCAACTACTCAGGAGTCTGAGGCAGGAAGATCACGGGTTCAACTGCAGTGTGGGCTGCAGAGTGAGTGGCAGGCTAACCTAGAAAATTTAGATGCTATCAAATTGAAAAAGTGGAGGGAAAACGGTGAATTAGGGAGCTGTGGCTTTATGCCAGGTGCTTCCCCAGAAGTGAAGGCTTAGGTTTAGACCTCAGTATTATAATCAAAAGAAACTCAAAGCTAAAATAATCTACACAAACTATAATTATTGTGCATTTTCATCTAACAATGCTGTCTTACTGAGGGAACTACATACAATTAGGTTAATAAGGCACGAGAAAATAAAGCTGAGCATTGTTTTTAATATTAATTAAATATTATTAATTAAATATTAATTAAATATTATGTTGTACATTCTTGCTTGATCTGTCATACTAATCGATAAATTTAGCTGACATAAAAAAGGCAAAAATATGCTATTGAACCACTAAATATCTGTAAAATGATCTAGCAGCCAACATTTAAAACAAAGTGTGATAGTTCTTATTATACTGTATTTCTAAATTTAACAAGGATAATTTGTATTACTATCCCGGGTAGACTTAACTAAACTATCATATAAAATACTTGAAAAGTTAATATTCCCAAATCTGTCATAAGAAAATGACAATCATTTGCATATTTCAAACTCAGATAATAATGAAATTTCTTATGAAATAAAACAAAAATTTGCTAATTTAATGGGGAAATTATTTTCGCTGTCAATTGTTTTGGATTTAAAAAGAAAGGAAATGAATTCATCTCAACACAAAGAATCTTTCAGGCACCATTTCCGTCACATTGCTGCACTATTTATCATCAAGTCGCATCTCCATGGTCCCCTCCAAATGCAGTACTTAGAGGAAAAAGCATTGACTAAGAATAATAGGGCTCAAACTTCAATGGATGATAAAGATTTGTAGAATTATCTTTAACACAGCATATAAATACATATGAATGTGTTTTAAAGCAAGCACAGGAAATGATACAATTTCTTATATAAGCACAGTGTGATTCTGTCAAGAATCTACCTTTAAAGTAGCTGTAATTGTTTCAGACTAGCATTTTCTAGAGTCGTAATGGGTAGCTAGTTCATCTCCTGTATATGTGTATGCTCCATCTAAATCATCAAAAGAAAATAACAACAGGCTTTTTTCTGTGTAATTCTGTTTATATTAGTGTCCCCTGGCAGCTCTCTCATTTTAATTTATTCTATACACGAACTACAATCTTAAAATCTTGGAAATACATTTCCTTTTCTTTCTCCTGTGCAAGATTGCTTCCAGAAAATACCTTCCATAACAACAATTGGAAAAATTTGCTGTCTTAGTGAAGGAAGGCAACAGGGCTTGACTGAAATAGAGGAACTCTGATTTTCAGGTTCCTGAAGGATTCTGTTCTTTTTGAAGCAATTCTCTAGCCCGCCACTAAACTGTCCATCATAGCTACAATATGACTCTGCTGACTAAATTTGTTAACATTTTGCATTGTGAAATACAGTAAACATACAGATATAACAAACATTATGTCCTTCTTGCAGTATAGCAAAAATTTGAAGTCTTATATATTGTTTAGTAAATGTTAGTTCTAAAGGCAGTTTTAGCAAATGTCTCTCTCTTTTGACAGTCATGAGTAAATATAAGTAAAGATTAATAAAGATCCCAGAGATTAATTGCTCATTAAAACTTCACATTGGTGTCTTTCTTTTTTATTCTTCCATCTTACTAAATATATGATACTATTATTCTCATCCAAATGCTTTGATTAGATATTTTAAACGTTTCATATGATCAGCTACTACAGTGGAAATATGGGTTCCATCTCTCAAAGTAATCAGAAATTATTTTGCTTCTAGTTGATTAAATTGCTATATTTTATTCATATTGTCCACCATCATTACTCTCCAAATAAATTGCATGCTACTGTTTAGTAACGGTATTTGTTTAAAATTTCTTTAACAATGTTTACGCTAATATATGTTAACATGTTTTACATTAATTTTATGCTAATAGCATGTTAATATTTTGTGTGAAGTTTTACTCTTTTGGCTTTTGCGGGGGCACCCCCCAGCTCCCAAAAAAATCACAGGTGGAGACTTATTCTTAATTATTAATACCTGCCTTAGCTTTGCTTGTTTCTTTCCAGCTTTTCTAACCTAAATTATTCTAACTACTTTTGCCTCTGGGCTTTATCCTTTTCTTATTATTCAGTGACTTTATAAAGGCCATTAATGAAACTGCAGTCATTGAGGATTGTTTGTGTGCTGCTTTATTAGTTTTATTGATGGTGCATGCTACTTGTCCCAAGTTATCACATAAACTTTAGTGAAATCATATTGCTTTACTCGATTGAGAATTCAGTGATTTTGTTTTTCTTTAAAATATTTTGCCCAAATTTTTTCTTAAAATGTTATGACTGCAGGATCTGCAAGGATCTGTTTTCTTTGAGACACTCTTTGCTAATCATTATATTCTTTGCTAATCATTATAAGCTGATATAATGCTTATTATGAAGGATTTCCTAATTGCATGGTGTTGCATATACATAGGTAATTTTCATATTTAGGCTGAAAATTTTATTTTTCTCAAAACATAGTTTGCTTTAATATACTTGACATGGGTAAATAAAGGACAATTTTCCTTTTGTCACTTCTGTATTTCAACAATTCTGTGTCTCAATGGTAGTGTTAAATCGATTCTGTTGTCCCTGAAATGTGAGTTAAATGTTTCATTTCACAATAAATAGAACGTGGGCTAATAATGTTTAAATGCACTTGTCTTTTTTCATCTCTCTTCCTGTATAATTCAGTATTTCCTTAAAAAGAATTTGTTTTTCAACTATCTTGATGCAAAGATAATTTAATAATTTTCAATGAAGAAATAAGTATGTTCAGAAAATAGACTCTGTGGGGTTAATGGTGATACAAGAATGCCTTTTTAAATGTGAGACATTAAAGAGAAATTACTTACTAAATTCACTATAACATATTTTTCATGGAAAGGGTAAGGAAATGTGCTCAATTTAAAAGAACCCCTTTTCTGTTCTTTTGTAACTTTTGCCAGAAATGACTTCTCGGTCCTTCAAATCTATTGCTGATGAGTTAGGTTCACTTAAAGGCATTCTCTCTATTGATGAGTGCTGTTATAGCATTCACAGAGCAATCTTATGTTACATTAACAGATTAAATGACTCATTTCACTTCTTTTGGGAGTTGCCTAGAAGCAAATGGATAGCCTTTTAATATTAACAACGGATCTGTTAACATCTTGACCTCACAGTATTACTTTTATAGTACTGAAGCCATTACAAATATAGTAATAGCTTTGGTCTGGAGTACTTTTAATTCCGTGTATGAGTAACCAGTGACAGGCATCACGAATGTGTTCTGAACTGTGGTTTCTAAGCATCAACAAGAAATAGGTTCATTTATGGGAATAGTTGAAGAAAATAGATGTATGAGATTGTTGCCCACCTTAGTGACCCTTATCAAGTTTACAAATAAATCTCAGCTCAATATATTCATCCACAAAACATTGCATAAACCATCATTTCTCAAAAGGAAACTCTCTGAAGATCTTTCTCTTATGTTAGATATCCTGCAAGGACTATTATGATCCACAATTGTTTAGAGAGAGTATAGTGTTGTTAAACAAACAAATTGTTTAAAAGCATTTTTTTAATAAAAAAAGAAAAATGTGACAAAGACAAAAGATGCTGATGACTCAGAGAGTAAAACTATAAAAAGTAGGGCGACTTCGCATCCTCTTCTCTGTGATGTCTATCTTTTAGACCTTTGTCTTTCTGGAGTTTCCTTATGATCTGTAGATTAAAAAGGTAATTACATAGTATTTATAGATTTGAAAGTTTTGTGATGAATTCTTTAGTATAAATGTAAAGATACATGTCACTAATATTCATTTGTTTCTAATCTGAATTTGCAATGATGGTATTGTATCCATGTAGACCTCTTTAGAGGGGGCCTTGGCAAATAACTATTAGCTACCAGATCAGTTAAATACCTTCTCTTGATGGACAAATGCCACAAAAATGACAGGATCTCACGATCTCATGGAACAGTTCCTGGAATTCATCTCTGTGTTCTTAGAGATAGTGATATGCTGAAATAATACCCTACAAATATCATTTTAACTGCCAACGATAAAGTAAGATTGGAGACCACGTTCTCTAAAGTGATTGGGAGCAGTCAAAACTTGTCACTTTGCACTGCAGTTAATGTTCAGTATGTGACAAGCAAGATCACTTGTTCCTCTGCTACTAACTGAATCTGGCAGATGCAGAAGGGAAAGTTAATACTGAAGCCTTGAAGTGCTCACTATTGCACTGATTGGTGGCAACTTTTTCAGTTGTAACCCAACTGTATCTGTCTAGATTGGCTACAAAACGAAAGTCCAGCTAACTTGGTATCAGAAGAGCTCAAAACGAGCCAGGGTGTCAAAAACCTGGGTCTGCACCACTATACATTGCCAAGTACACCAATAAAAAATGGGAGATTCCCACTAGATAGGATGTCCCTCCTCATCCCTACTTTATCTCTTTAAAAGGAACTTAGTACATGGAAATTAGTTCTACAATGAAAGAAAATGAAACATTTTGCTTCAAAATTCTTTGAGGAGATTTAAAAGAATAAACCCTTTGCCCTATGGAGAACATAAAAAATAATAGTTTCAGTAAGGCAGTAAAGTAGTACTATAATCTGGGCAATCCTTTTTAAATTATTCTTTAGTTGTTGTGGAACATTGCCAACGCTCCAGAGAGTAGTTTAATCATAAGACAAATAATCCTGTCACAAAGTAGCATTAAAGGTCTCAATCCAACAAAAAATGAACTTATTAACATATGTCTAGAAATATTAAATAGATACATCAATTATTCACAAATAAATCCTGAACAACCTTCATTTGTGACCTCATTTACTTCGTCTGTTGAGTTGAATGGAACATTATTTTTATCCCTGAGACAAGAAATGCACCTAGAAATTCTCTCCAGACCTTTGAGCAATAAAATATTCCTCTCTCTCTCTCTCTCTCTCTCTCTCTCTCTCTCTCTCTCTCTCTCCCTCCCTTCTTCTCTCTCTCCTTTGATCACCTTTGTTCTTCCAAAGAAGCTTTGCTTTTGGACTTTTTACCACAGCTGTTTGCAAAAAGAACCAGACCCCATCGGATGCAATAAGATAGTTTAACCCATTTCTCCTGTGGACCTCTTCTTTTAGCCCTAGGTTGTGTTTTCTCTTTTCCACCTGACTTTTACAGTTATTTATTATACACACCAGCTCCTTTCATGCTTTTTACTCACTGAAGTTTTTTTTTAATAATCATTTGCTGAATTACAGTCTATCAGTTTTAAATAAGCATTTCAAGAAATAGCTTCAGTAGACTAAAACTCCAACTCTAAATATATTTTACTCTTCATTTCATTTTAACTAGATATAAAGATAATTGCTATACTTCATCCAATGCTGCTTAGATTAAAATTATTAATCAAGACTTAACAGCAGACATGAACAAATAAATTAATAAACATATTTTTTGCATCTCTGCTTTGCTTTAGTTTCCATAAGATGATGATTCTAGCACTATTTTTTCATTATGTCTCCCTCCAGAGGCCCTTATATAGCTTTTTCCCTTAGTTTACTTCCCCGTGAGATTTTAACACTTTGTTTACAACACATATTTATGTATCTACTATGAATATTTCTTAAAAGGAAGATTTTTCTAAACCACTAAAAGTTATATTTCTGTTCCCTGGAGAATAAATTGTATTTCTTGAGATTGAATATACAACAGTAATGATTTGATGATGGTAGTTATGACCATGGCCTCACAAATGTTAGAAAAATATTCTATCAACTTCCTATATGTCCAGCCTCCAGAATACATATTTGTATGGTATTTATAGGTATAGTTAGCACCAATTAATCTGTCTGTGTTCAGTGGTAAATTGGATGAGCAAAGATAGTTAATATTCTGAGAAAGAAGTAATATAATGTCATTTCTCCATATATTTTCAAAACTATTAGTAGATGTATGGTGAAAGCCAAGTTAAATTTTCTATTTTGTTATTATAGTGATGTATCTTTTTCAGATGTTATTTTTCAAGCTTTGCGTGTAAGCAAATTGACATCTGCATTAACTGTAGATACATTCAAACTACTTTCAGACTTTTTCCCATACTGGTGCAAGAAAAAAGTTTTATTTCATTTATAGTGGGTGATATCTTATTCTTTTATTTCACTCATGTAAGCATTATTAAATCATATTTTTAAATATTTGATAAAAATTACTTTCAAAATATTCCCTGCAAAGATTATTCTTTGTTTTCCCAATGACAATAAAATTGGTATGAGTAATTTTCTAATTTTTTTTTAATTTTTGAGAATTTCTTTTATGTATGCAATGAAATAAAATCCCACCTATTCCTTCTTTTCCTCTCCAACCACTTTGGACCTCCCTTCAAATTCATGGCTTTTTTCCCCTTTTTGATAATTCCCTAAATCTCATTTGTGTTGCCAGTTTGTGAATCAGTGTGCAGCCATGCACTAGAGTATGTAAAATTATCCATTGCCATATCTTCTATAAAGAATTGCTCTCCTACCCCCAGAAACTACCCATTGCCAATAATTCTTCAGTATGGAGTAGATCCTGGATATGACCTATACCATCTGTGCCAGGATTTTGTCTGTCTTGCGTAGGTAACCACAGTTGCTGTGATGGTCACGCCATGCTCAAAAGACAGCATTTCACAGCAATCCCCTGCCCATCATCTAGCTCTGACCATTTTTTTCTATCTCCTTTTCTGGGACACCCCCTGAGCTTTGGTGTTAGTGGAGGTGGTAGGTGAGATTCATAAAGATGCTGTGTTCACAGCTGAGCACATCGTTTCTTATTCAATGTACTTTTATCAGTTATACATCTCTCCACTGACGGCTGTCCACAGTAAAAGAAGCTGGATTAAAATCTCTGAGCATCTCCAAAAATGAGAAGACTAAGAGTAACAAAGGAGAGATGATAATCTAAAGAGATAAACAAAAGAACTTCATAGAGAATCATAAAAAAGGCAACAAGAGAGCAGCTCCTATACTAGAGAGGGGAAACTGAGCCACAAACGCAGGGAAATCTAGGTAGTTCTAGTTACAACTGTCTAGTAGTCCCAGCTACACGATGACTCTCCAGTTCTCAAAAACCTTAAATGCGGTCAAATGGTTTAATATGATGACATCAGATGAGACACGGAGAAAACGAATCTCTTATCTCTCAGAGAACTATAACTTAGGGCTGTCTTGAGAGGAGCAACTATTGGTTGAGACTGAGCTGCTCTGAGAAGCTGAAAACAAGCCATGACATAGGGGCATGAAGATACTCTACTGTATATACTAAGTGGAAAATCAGAAGAGACAGCAGTGGAGAGGGAGAAGGTTGGATGCATGCCCACTGGTGGAGTTAGGCAGCAGGGAGCTGATGAAGGCAGGGCATTTGGTTAGTGAATCCACACTATTTGATAAGGACTGAAACACAAAGTTTAGAGTCACTGCAGATATGGAACTCACTAAATGCCAGCCAGGGCCAGTGGGTCACTTGGTTTGTGTTGCTGCCTCACTGTCATGGGTAATGAACAACAGGTGGGACTTCCAGCCTTGGGACCATTGTAACATTTTATTTACTGCTCTCCTTTTTATAGTTTTGTTTATTCTAAGAACACTAGCTTTTGGGTTTTTTTTTTTAAGTTGTAAATTTTGCAAAGAAACAACCATAGATGGATCTTGGAAATGCATGTCTTGCCTGGGATGTTTTAAAGTGTTATTTAAATAATTAGAAGATAAACCTACCTAGCAGTAAAATTTACAATTTAATAATGATCTGTCTCTACTGTTTGTAGATCCTCATATTAACTGAGTTATTCAAAACAAGAAGAATTTTTTATAACGAACTCTTCATATATTTCAAGTCTACTGACCCTATTACCAAACATCTGCCATCAGACACTATAAGCTTATAGGCAGTTCCCCTACGGTAACCATGTTTGTTTGACCTGGCACTACAGACAACAGAATGTTATCCATGGCACTAGCATGCACAGCCATCACTAGCTGATTAACGAGTTTGCTTGCCTTTGTGATACCTGGGATTGAACTTTATGCAAAGTGGGGAAGTGCACTACTTCTATCTCTCCAGTATTGGTGCTACTATCTTTAAGATTTTGGAGCTCATTTTGATGGCATCACATTCCAGAAGCATTTATTTCTGTCTTCCTGAGGAAGGTGAGGGGATGTTGTAAGACAGGCGTTACAAGGTATCATCTATGTGCTATAAAAATGAAACTTCACAATAAACCAACAGGAAGACAGCAATACTCTTAGGAAGCTGAGAAACTAAGGTTGAACCAGTGGGCTCAGGGTTCATTGCATTGACAAGGGGCTCACTTAATTCATTTGTTGTTCGAAGAATGCATTGCTCAGTATTTTAATAAGCTATTTTGAGAAATAAGATTTGAATTGTTTAATTTGTATTATAAGTCTGAATTTCTGCCTACGTCCCTTTCAACTCGAAACAAGAAAGCAAAAGAAAACATATGAAAGAAAGGAACATTTTTTTCCTCTTAAATTTGGCCATGGGTTTTGAAGTATTATCCACTACAAAAGCCGAGTAACGGTTTGCGTCTGAATGCAGGCAATCTGCTTTTTCAATCTTCTTTCCTTTATGGGCCTTCTATTTCTCATTACTTATCAGGGCTAAATTATTTGCCCTTGACAATTTTTAGTACCTTGGTCGTGGAGGAATATGTTCTAAAGCTTAATTCATTCTGAAGAATTCAGCCCTTGAAGCGAGTTTTATTGCCTTTACTCTTCAAATCTTATTTCTCAAAATAGCTAATTAAAGCAAAGAAGAATGCATTCTTCTAACACCAAATGAATTAAGCAAGCCCCTTGTCAGTATGCACATAAACACTGAACCCACTCATTCACTCTTAGCTTATAAGCTTCCTAACCAAAAAAAAAAAAATGATTCTCTGTAGGCAAGAAAGACATGCTGCAGGGCCTTTTCCACATGGTGTCAGAAAAGGTCACACAGTGGTATTTCGTGAGCGGGATGGACATGGTACCTAACAGCAAATAATCTGCTTCCACACAAGACACCTTGCTTTTGAGACAACATCACCTGCACAAGGCACTCCAGGCTGAGTTAGTCTTTAGCCTGAAGGGACATGACAAGATCTCAGGTTTAATGCATGCCTGTCATGTGGCATGAGTAAAGCAACTTAACGCTCCCAATCTGTGGGAATTTAATCAGTTAAAATAACTTTCATCTTATGAAAACAGCCAGGTGCAAACACCAAGCTAATTTTAGAGAGAAAAGAATGTAGCCACTAATTTGGAAATAAGTCAGGGCAAAAGCAGGGTATGGAAATAGAAGAGTGGTACTTACATGTCTCTCAAAACTTTAGCATCAGTGTCAGGCTAAACCCATCCTAGAATTTACATTCAGTTGTACTAACATTCGCACACTGTATCCAACTAAAAGATGACACAGATTAGCAGAGACAAATATGAAAGATGAAAACATACCACAGTTTGGCAATATATCTTTACATCGCATTCAATTGACACCTTACATTCAAATCTAAAATATGTCATATAAATAAATAAAAATATCCATGAATTTGAAAGTTATCAAGGTGGGGTACATGGGAGGAGGTTGGGGGAGGATTGAGAAAGGGGGAAATATAGAAATATTTTGAATTCAAAAAATATTAAAAAATTGTCTCTGTATTCTCAAATAAAGAAAATATAGAACTATTAATGCTAATGGTGTCATGTACTCAGGAAATATAATATCTAGTGATTCATTACCTTTCCCTTTTAGTTCTGAATTTTTGTAGATTGTTTATATACTGTTTAGGTAAAAGTAAATTGTAAAACGTTTTAAACATTCACATCATTTGACTCAGAAGCAGCGAAATATTTTATCTGCTATTCTCCAGAACTATGTAAGAAGGCTGCCGAATACAATAATAGTTTCTAAAAAGAAGTTAATTCCTTGGCATCTGTATGGTACAATAAGCAGCCGCTACACAGCTTCTTGGCCATTATGCAAATCAATACACAGCTTCTAAAGAATTATCCGAATTGCTCAGAAGAAAACAAGTGCAAAACAGTTTAATTTTGTCTCAAACAACGTTTAATTCTCTAAAATTTTGGCTAAATGGAACATTTGTTTATTAATCTTCAGCTCATAATAGCGCAGAGTAAATGTTGTCTACCATTTAAGTTCTCATTAATTATAAAATTCTCCTGAACAAAAAAAAACTGACTACAGATTTAGAAGTGTAAATTATAGTTTGTTTTTTTATAAGTGAAGAAGGCATAGAGGGTAAAACTACTTGAAAATATTCAAAATAATCACTAGAATATTTTATTTGTGTGTCTAAAATTTTATTTATAGCAAAAAGTGTTTGTTAATAATATTTATGCCTTTGTTCATGCTTACTAAACTGTGTGTTCCCCCCAAACACAAAGCTGCTGTCTTAAGGGAACATTGAAGTTTTGGAATAAAGTGTAATAATCAATTACATTTTGAAAATATGCACATATACATCAAAACCTGGATAGTGTGTGCGTACCTGTGTGTGTGTGGGGGGGGGTGTCTACATGTACACATGAAGCCAGAGATTAATTTGAAAATCATTTCTCAGGTGCTGCCAATGTTGATTTTAGAGTCAAATTCTCTAATGAACCTGCTGAGTAGAGTAGGCTGCTGGCCAGTAAACTCCAGTGATCTGCCTGTCTGCCCTATGACACTAGGCTTACTAGTGTGTGACACAAACCTGCCTTTAAAACAATGTGGGTTTGGGGGACAAAATTCTAGTTCTCATGTTTGTGCCTGCAAGTACCTTAATCTAGCTTCCTATACCTAGATAAATACGTTTAAAGTAGAATATCTTGAGGTAAAGAAGCTTGGTTTTCACAATTATATTTGCTAAATTTTTATTTTTCATAGTCTCAAAGAAATCTTCCTTGGTTAGTTACTGGTGAAATATTAACATGATATTAATTAAACCTAATTTGTCAAAATAAATAGTGTCACTATGACTGTTACACATTGCTACCATCAACTATGTGGGTGATACAGGTTAGATCGAGCTGGTTGTTGCTTACACGCTTAAATAGAATCCCAATCTTCTATGCAAGATTATGTTATGAAGCTGGTAGACTCATGTTTGAAAATAGTTTACTTCATCAGCTAATAATACTGCTTTAATCCCTTATGATGACTGCTTGGTTTATGATGGAATATATGCACAAATCTATGCACATATATGCATGCATATACATGTTTGTGTACATTGTGATAGCATGTACATATAATTCAATTATAAAACTGTGCATATCTTTAGAAAGTATGTCAACTTCAGGTAGAATTCTGTCAATAAGATACTTTAGTTTTTAATAAAGTAAACATGATTTCTATATTCCTAAATACATGTTACAGATTCTGTAAATATTATACTAAGTGAAAGAACCTAGACACCAAGGGTCACAGTCTGCATCACACCCATGACCTGAAGTGCCCGTACAGAGTCTACAGAGTTTGAGAGCAGAGTACTGGATATCCGTCATTGGGAGCAGGGATAAGAGACTGCATAGTGGGTACAGATTTTCCTTCGTGGGTGACAAAATAATATGGAACTGAATAGTTGTTATGGCTACACAATATTATTAAAGTATGGAATGCCACCAATGGCTAATCCTATTTGCATCTGACAATATATTTTTAACACATTGTATGTATCACAGTTTACAGAAGATAATCCAGAAAACTCACTGGTTGGAAGGTCATCAAAATGATGTTCAATGATAATATTATCCATCTTTAAAGTACTGAGTGCCTTTTGGCCTCTTCAAAAAGTTGTTAAGTATTAGCTGGAAGGAATTTTCAGAATTCTAAGAATGGTGAAGGACATTTTTAGTGCTGAAAGAAAACAAGTTATGCTTTGAAGACTTTATTGACCCCAATTGTTAATGACTTCTATAATTTGAGCTATGTATTCTGGTTGGGGAAGATATTTTTTTAAATAGAAGTCCTAAAATGACAAGCAGATGATGCTCACATAATGTAAAATACATATTGCAAATGAACATCATGAATGGATGGTTCCATTCATTTTGACATGTATTTGTGATTCCCATCAAGTAACAGTACAGTTAAGTAAAATAACTTGCTCTAATTTGGAGAGAGTAAAATTTCAGATGCAGATTTGGAGTTTTGAATGGAAGTAGTAATAGCAGGAGGAGTTTCACATCTACAATGTCTAAACCAGGAGAACTCTTGCTTGTTTTCCTGCTTAGTGCAACATAAAGTATAGTGGGGGAGGGGTAGAAGCAAAGTATGGGAAGTTGAAATGTTTTTAATCCCTACCCACCAGTCTATTAGTTAGTATAACTGGCTGCGAGACTATAGTCTGCCTGTTTATCCAGGTCATCATAAAGAATGAAAGTGTGTAAGTAAAAAGGAACTGAATAAGAGTGTATGTTGGCAAGTGTGGTAAAAGAAGATAGTAAAATAGTGAGAACATGTGGATTGCTGCTAGGCATACATTAAGAGAGGTTCTCTCATCTTGAAACCAAAGAGCAACAGTAATCATTATTTTTCATTGATATCCAGCAGCTACAGATACTGTGTTTCTCTACAAAATAAGACTGGCCAAATTAAATGAACTCAACTTATTGAAACAAACATCTAAATTTTGAAAGTGTTTTCATGAAAATATGCTTGCCTTTTCAGCAATTCTGATGTGAGAGTGTAAGGATTGAGATGTGATCTTTGTCTGCGGTTTTCAATCTTCAATACGCTACGAGGTTACTGAATGGTATAACGAATACATTTCTGTCAGTTTAACACATCTTATGTTCTTATCAATTTTTTTGTTTTCCAAATTGGTACAAAAATATATTCCTTTATAGTTTTTTTTGGTAATTTAAAAACTATTCTGACCTTTTCAAACAGAATAAACATATGGATAATGAAGAGGAACTCAGGAGGAGTTTTGAAATAACCTTTCAAAGACTCCAAATAGTTGGTATAAAATGGCTTTTTCTTCCCTATTGGTTTAGTAACTGAGGAATAAACAAGGCTTTTCCAATGAGCCATTATTTCAGAATCAGTGGTCCCAGACGACTAATCTCCCTATGGATGCTCCTGGAGCAGATGGTGCAGACAACATGGGGGATATTACAGAGAATGTTAGGAGCAATTATGCCACCATTGAGTATTAGTGTTCTACACTTTGTAATACGCAGATTTTATTCTGTAAGATGCTTCAGAATTGCAAAGGTCTAGAAAAGTAGTTGAGTATTTGAGTGAGGTAGTATTTATTCTTATTTCTTTGACAAATTCATTTTCTGGTTACATTTTTAACTTAGCTAGCAACTTTGGATAAGACACCTTAAGACAAGAAGAATTCTGGATTATTTTTCAATTTGTCTATGAATTTTGAATTTCTATTGAAATACCATATCCTTTTTAATTAAAATCATATATCTATCAATATTAATACCAGAAATATTTTGAAGATAAGACAAATATATACATACATATGCATATTAAAAATTACCTTGTCACTAAGCACAAAATCTGCATAATACCAAGGCAGACCAATAACAGAATGGAAAGGGAATATGGACACAAAGTCCCATCATTCCTAGCTCAGAAGCTACTGGGAAATGGATGTTTCCTTTAGACTGTAAGTAGCTCATGGTCAATGGAAACACTCCCATGGAAGGCCAAACACCTAAGAAAATACGGGCAGCATGAATTGGAACTCATGGATTTAAGAATAAAAAGAGGACACTAAGTCTGATGTGTATCGAAGGAGGATAAATCCGAGGGAGATGGAAAAGGGGGTTAACATATTCCAAAGAAATTTCATAAAATTTTCAAAAAAATTATGTATTCCTATTGCTAAATGTCAAACATTTAGCAGTGCTTATATTCTTTTTTGAGATGATCAAATACAGTCACAAGAAGAGGCAGACAAGGTGCAGGGAACATCCGGCAGGCAGAGGAGGGAAAGTCTGGTATGTAAGCTTAGTTGCAGTTGGAGGGAAGTAGTATTGGTGCCCAAATACCGATCAGATTGTGAACTTGACTTGCCTAAATGACAAAGTCCAAAAGTTCAGGAGAAGTCTCTTTTGGTGGCTTGCTTACCATATTTGATATTAATGAAATAAGAAAATTGTCGGCTTTCAGTTCCACTGTATATCTCCAGTATTTTCCAGATAACTGAAACATTCTCAAACACATGTATAAATCACATATAATGAAGTCTATAGATTTACCCACTTCAAAAATATAAGGATAAAATGAATAATAAAACTCCACATCATGGGGCATGGTCAGGAACACCTGGAGCTTTATTTATTTTTTTCCTCACAAGATCAGTGGAGGCATAAGAATCAGCAGTCCAAGATCATCCTTGGCTGCATAGTACAGGGGAAGTCAACTTGGCTCAAAATGCCAAAACAAAAAAATGTGCTATACAGTATTTTATATACTATGCATACACATACACATATTCATGCATGCACCAAACTAAATTTTGATTGAGAATGTTGACTTTACTTTTGAAATTATCTTTAAAAGGTGGAATTGGAAAATCTCCCTAGAAATACCCACTTAAAATATTGCTGGAATTAGCAAGTATTATTCTTTTAATTCTCACATATATTCTTTAGTTTTCCTAAATTGCTTATTTTATAAGACTTGTCATAGTTAACAAAATTATTAAATATTAAACAGTTGTTTTATACCAGGAATAGTGGCACACACATTTAATACCAGAACTCATGAGAAAGAGACAGACACATCTCTAAGAGTTCTGGGACAGCCTGGTCTACATGGTAAATTCTAAGCCTTTCTACAAAGGCTGCATATTTTGCCTCAAAAGCAAAAGTAAAATTGTGTTTTATTACTCTAATAGTATACATTGTTATTTTTGTATAATAGAAAGCTTTCAGAAAACAATATAACTCTGAATCTTCTTAGATATCTAGAAGAAATGTTTCTAAAAGTAGGAGAGATGGAGAAAATGTTTGGCGTCAAATGTCTAACTACTATTTAATATTTCAAGATGACAAACCAGAAAATAAAATTTGAAAGGGATAAACAAAGTGTGCTGAACTCTCATTATCTGCTATTTTTTTCTTTTCTTGGATGACTTGAGGGTCTCCAAAAACACAGTCAAACAGTAAAACATCGCTGCAGTTTCACCATCTTCTCCATCATCTAGATATTCCACGTAGTTCTCCATGCACAACTGGTGAAGCTACAGTGACAGACCCTGGTTCACTATACTTCCTAAAGCCTCTTTTTATTTCTCTTCTCATCTCCCCTTTCTCTCCCTCAGGATTACAGAGTAAACATTTTTCTTCGTCAGAAATGGAATGACCCTCGTCTGGCATACAGTGAATATCCTGACGATTCCTTGGACCTGGACCCCTCCATGTTGGACTCCATTTGGAAACCCGACTTGTTCTTTGCTAATGAGAAGGGGGCGAACTTTCATGAAGTCACCACAGATAACAAGCTGCTGAGAATTTTCAAAAACGGAAACGTCCTTTACTCAATAAGGTAAGCACAAACTTAAATGGCCAGCTTTAGAAAAATTAGGCTTGGTTTTTGTTTTCTTTGTTTATACATACTAACATAGTTTTGAAATTTGGGGAAAACTTATTGTTTTACTTGAGTTCTAATATGCTCTAGAAATCACTCAACTTTGGTAAGTCAATAAATATCAAACAGGAACACGGTCCATAAATAAAGAAAATAGCTATTTACAAGGATACACTTAATCAGCTTCACATTTTAAGTATTCCAAAATATATGAATTATTGTAGAAAACAGTATTCTACTGTTATTTTCTTAGCTGTGGTTAATAAAAAGGTCAAGGACAGAATTCATGTTGTCTTTCTCACAAGAGAAATATGCCGTACTTAACCTGATGTGCTGTGTTAAAACAGTTGTATCAACAGTAATGTGTTTTTAAATGTAAATAAAGTTAGACTTTGTATTTAGGCTTTAAGCATAAAATAACTCCTTTTCTGTATTAGTTTTGTTGTTCTTATTAATGTTCTTTTGCATACAAATGTACTTCTTGTGGTACCAACCACAAAGTAGCTTGCATGTTCATTAATAAGGACATGACTGAGGAGCTGGCAAGATAGTTCAGCAGTTAAGAGCTCTGACTGCTCTTCCAGAGGTCGCAGGTTCAGTCCCAGAAGCAACACGGTGGCTCACAATTATCCTTATCTACAGTTCCATCGGATCCAGCAACCTCGTCTAGCCTCCGTGGGCAGCAGACACACACGTGATTCACAAAAGTGCATGAAGACAAATATTCAGAGCCACAAAATAATAAATAAAATAAATTTTAAGAAAGAATTTGGCTGAACACAGTGATAGGTTCATATTATTAAATATTTTACATATATCTCCTGTGCTAGGAAGATGTAAACAGTCAGGTCTGGGGGTCTTGTTGTTGGTTAGCAAAGCCTACACGGTGATTTGTAGGCCCAAAGAAAAGAAGGAAGAGAATGAAAGAAAAAGTAAGGGGGGATGGTAGCTGAAGCTTAGGAGGAGCAACCAACTGGGATTGTCCTTTGGTCGCTACACAGCTAACCTCACAACTGCACACTCACTCGCAAACATGCCCGCACACATGTATCAGTACACAAATTAAATTAAATGATTAAAACAAATTACAGTAATAAGTCCAAAATTTTCTTCCATCAAGTGGCATTATAACCATTGCAAGATTACCACAAAATACACTATTCTTTTGTTTGTGCTAACGGTGGCATTAACATTCTAAAGCACGGCCCGCTGTGTAAAAGTACAGCACATGTATTGTGTACACTAGATGTGCATTACGCTAGACCATCTATTAATAGGCTTATTCAAGTACATTCTGGGATGTTTACACAATGATAAAATCAGTCCATGATACCTTTCTTAAAATTTACCTCCATTTTAATCAACACATGACTATGTACATAGAGCTATGCAAGAACTTTGGAGAGAGCTCATAAATTTATTAAAAATGATCATTGATAAAAATGAGAGGTAGGATTTATGCAGCAATGAAGAACTGTCAATTTTACCTTAATTAAGTTTTATGTTCTTTAAATTTTAAAAAATTAGTTATGTATTACTCAGAAAATAAATCTATATAGTATGTGATAGATTGCATTAATTCATTATCAACATCGCTGACCCTTCTGGGTTGTGGACTCATGGTGATGATATGACAAGGCATACATTGAACAAGTTTACTTCTTCCCTACTAATTTAAAGCTTGCATTTTTGCTTCTGTTTATATGGTTCCGTGGCAGAGTGCTAGCTTGGTACGTGAAACCTCCTGAGTACAATCTCCAACATGTCAAAAACTGTACATAACTTTGTCAACTATAACATTTTATTTTCTGCCAAATGTGTTAACGTATCTACAGGTAATTAAAAACATCGTATCACCAGAGTTGGTGAGATGGTTCATCAGGGGAGGATGTTAGCTGTCCACACTAGCAGCTTGAGTTCAGTCCCAAAGGTTACGGTAGGAGATAATTGACTCCTGTGAGTTTCCCTTCATTTGTGTACTATGGGATGCTCATTTACACGGGCATCCATGTACATGCACAAATTATAATTTTAAGTAATGTTTCTTTATTATATATAACACCAGGAACCATGTACCATGGAACAATCATTTTTGTAAAATTAGAATATGTTGACTATTTCATTTGACAGAATTGAAATATTCTGTGTGTGTCAGCACATCTCTGAGTGTGTGTGTGTGTGTGTAATATATCCAATATGATTATGGGCATTTATATATAATTATATTGGAGCTGGAAAATGTCAATATATAGAAATGAACTATGGCGCTAGCAGATGGCTCAATGGGTTAAGGAACATTCCAGAACATCTGATGACATGTGTTTGATTCCTAGAACCCATAGGCTGAAAGAAAACTCCTAAAACTTGTTTTCTGACTTCCACATGTGTTTCATGGCATGCATGGAACGCTCCCCCATTAAATACACTGAAAGTTAAAAATATTAATTAAAAATAAGAGTATTCCCACATTATTAAAAATAAACTGGAGCTCTTCTTGCGAGGAGGAACTTTTGATAGCAATATGATATCTTGAAGGCTTATATCAATTAAGTCTGCCCTTTCTGAGTATTCATCAAATAAAACAGAGCTGTTAGATAATTTTAAAAGCAAAACAATTCCTTCAGTGAAAAATGCATTATGCTAAAGGTATCAGCATTTATTTAAAAGAGCATTTCCACATAATTTTCAAGACCTTGTCATTGTGTCACTTGTAAATGCCTGAGGACTTTGCTGAAGACAGAGGAATGATGATGGATGTATTTCTTTTGTAAATGGGACCATCCCTTATAGGTAGCTTGTATTTCTTTTAACATTTGGAAAAAGGCTATGGAATGATTAGAAATTTTTCTTTTATCTTTCAGTATGAATTTAGATGAAACAGATGGTTCTTTGGTTCATAGTCATTCCTGTATCCTGAATCAAATGATCAAACAAAAAACAATTTCGTGAGTTGATTTTGGATATTTCACAGAACTTTGAAATCCTCAAATGCTCCAAATTTTCAGTTTCTTTGATAGAAAAAGAAACTGTATTAGAAAACAGATCTTGTCCAGTTTGCAAACAGAGCATCCAGGCTGTTTCATGGGAAATTGGACTTCCCTGCCTGTTTAAAGAAGGCATGAGGTCCTGGCAAGTGCAACTGAGGGAACTTGAGCAGGCATCTGCATTTCCTCTTTAAGTCTCACTAAAACCGTGAACTGAACTGAATAACAAGGAAAGATAGCATTAGTACACAGGAAGTTGAAGCGAATAGACAACAAATTAACAACAGACGTGTGGGAAGAACATTGTCTAGGAAGCTTGGAAATGAATGTGAGAACTGACTTAGGCAGAGATGGTAGAACACAAGGCAAGTGGAAAAAAGCAGAAGGCAGAAAATAATTAAGATCTTTAAATTTGGGGGGATTTTAGGTGAGTAGAACTTTAAAAAATGCAGGATAGCGAAGAGCTAAAATGAAAAACTGAAAATGGATTTAGACTTTTAGTAAAAACAGAGAGCCTCCTACCCTGAGTTCCTCACCCATGCTCTTCAATCAAGGATTTCTTGTTTTGTCTTTAGACCTGGGCAGAAGCAGGATAGAAAAGAACAAGAGGTGTTTTCAGGAATTTCAAGAGCAAAGATATAGCATCCTCTTGTAATTCTCAAGAGACATTAAACCAAGGCCATGAGAATGTAATGAGTTTGTAAAGAAAATAGTTACAGAGCTTGATGAGCACTAACATTCAAAAAGTCACTATGAAACACTTCTATTGATAATTATATTTCTGGTGGAACTTAGCTTCCCTAGGGAAAAGGGTTATCAATGAACTATTGATGCTGACAGATGTGTTGCTGGATCATCCTATAGCTACGGATGATGGCAGATGTACTACTGTATCATCATAGAGCTATGAACATTACTCCATGAGCATCTCTCTTTAGTTGTACCCCAAATCACTTTTAGTTTCTCAGTCTCAAAAACAGCCATTTGAAAATATCTTGTCATTTTTTTAGGGCAAGAGACCAGAGAAACAAATACAGAGAAAGAGAAAAAAAATACAAAAATAAAAGAAAAATTAACAAAAACATGACTGAAGAAAGGTAGAAAAAAATAGAGTAATTTAAAATTCTCTGGACAAATACATTTGCATGTATAAAGTAATAATTCCAGGAATGAAAAATTAAAGACATTAACACACTATAAGAGCAAGCAGTGAGGGGCTAGAGAGAGGGTTCAGCGATTAAGAGCAGTGGCTGCTCTTCCAGAGGTTCTGAGTTCAATTCCCAGCAATCACATGGTGGTTCACAACCATCTGTAATGAGATCTGGCGCCCTCTTCTGGAGTGCAGGCATACATGGAGGCAGAATATTGTATACATAATAAATAAATAAATCTTTTTTACAAAAGAGGAAGCAGTGGGGGAAATTAGGTAAAACAGAGGAAACATCCAAGAAAGTAGAATCAAAGCACATGCGTGCATGCACACACACACACACACACAGAGAAAGAGGAGAAAGAGGGAGAGAGAGAACCAATTAGATGGCAGAAGAATGTAAAACTCAGTAATGACACCTAAATATGAATTTTAAGGAAGAACAAGCTAAAAGGCAGACTTTCCACTGAAGCAGCATAAGCAGATACCCTGGTATGTTCAGCCACTAAGAAGGACCAAGGAGCAATGAAACATAGTAGAATTTGAAGGAGTTCTAAGAATACAAAAGTGTAAAGACAGTCAATATGAGACACTAATTAATACCAAGGAAAAAACACTATGCAATAGCAGTAATTATGCAAATTACCAACCATAACACAAACATTAATCACAGACTCCTAACATGTAATTGTGTGATATTTGCTTAACTACAAGGACGTTTCGGGCTTGGTGGGAAGCTAAATACGCAGAGAATATGTTATGAGGTCTTTAAAAAATGTTACATTTCCCCTATAGAATGTTAAACAGACAATTTCAAGTATTAAATAGCACACACAATCATTTTATAAAAGCATAGATAAATTAATAGAAATAAGAGACAAATAGCTAAAGAAAGACTAACACTGAAGAAGTAGAACTGAGGTATGAATGGATGAAGAAATGGTGTTAATTTAAAGAAATATATTTTTAGATTTATTTAAGTGTATAAGTATTTGCCTGTATGTATGTATATGCATAGCACGTCTGACTAGGACCTGCAGAAGTCATAAGCATGTGTCAGATCCCCTGGAGTTATGGATAGCTACAAGGTACTATGTAGGTTCTGGAAACCAAAACCAGGTCCTTTGAAAGAGCATCAAGTCTCCTAATCACTGAGCCAACGCTCCAGCCTTGGTGTGACTGGTTTTTATGACTTACAAAACTATTTAAAATTTCACATCATATCTATGGATTATACTAAAAATGTTTGAATAGCTTGCATTTTGGATGAGGGGTTTGGAGTCAGACACGTGCTTCAAGATTAAGTTTCAAATTGCATTTTATACTGCTTATAAAGTTAACCTGTCTCCATTTAATGATTCCTGAAAACAAAAAATTCCTGAGTCAGAAATAATGGAATTTATTACTAGGGGAAAGCAAGAATACTTCTGCCACCACCACAAGTCTCACAAAACCAATGTAATGGGTTTGGATGAATTTAAGTGTGCAGCTAATTATGAGATGACCCTGAAAGGCAGGGCTGGAGAACACACGATTTTTAGAGCAAATGGCAAACAAGCCTTCTCTTTTTCTAAGTGAACAATGCAATCCCATGTCAGAATGTTAGTCGATTCTGCAATCCTTAGACATTTAACAGGTAAAATTCTGGTGTGGCTCTCACTCTTGGTATGCAAAACAAGAGATGTGGGAAGGACTAGGGGCCCAGTGGATACTGACTAATTCTACCAGCCCTGATTTAGACTCTGCTAGTTACTAGCTGTATTTGAGGCAAGGCTCTTTACTTCTAAAACAACTGATTTTCCTTCTATATATAAAAACAATATTACCAGCTAAATCAAGCCAAAAATAATACATGTAAAACACTTAGCATGGTGTCAGGCATACAGTAGGCCCCAAAGCTTTTAATTTTATCTTTTCAAAAGAGAAAACAAAACAAAGGCAGCCAAAAGGTGATGCTCTTCAGAAAAGATGGAAGCACATGAGAGCCTGTTAAATATTAAACACTGGCTGTTCTAATAGCACACAGCAGCATTGCTGCTGATACCGCAGAAGCTTCATCCTTTTAAAATGAAATGACAAGAACATTGTATTCAGAGGTATTGCATACAACGCAGTGACCAGTCTCCAATTTTATTTGAGCCAGATAAAGTTTCTACTTCTATAAAATTTAATTGTGTAAACGAAAAGTTTCCCTGCATAATATTTATTTTTGAACACTGGCAGATACTAATGGATGTAAACAAAAAAAAAGGTGACTTATATCAACCTCTTAGGGTGTTGTTCATTCATTAGAAAATCTATTTATAATACTGATATTTGGGAATATAGCATGAGTATAAACAAATGGGACTGTTTTTGAAATTCATGATTTATTCACGTCAACTTCTCACAGGGCTCATCATAGATGCTGTTGTCATAGGTTGGTTAGATTTATTCTTTTTTAATGATCAGTTTACAAAGAATCCTCCCAGATTTAATTCAGAATAACAGTCTCTAATCTCTGTCCTGGTATTTCTATTCTTGGATCATTTCTTAGTTCTTTATTCCCTATGAAATCATTCAGAATCACATACCAAACCACTCAATTATGTAAAATCCCTAGAGAAATTTCCTATGATTTTGGATGTCTAATCACATCTTTCTAATTACTGTTAAAAGATTATTTATATGTCTTACTTCACATTTAAGAACTAATAGCATATGCACTGTATCAATTCTTGTGTTATGGTAATATATAAAATTGAAATGACCCAATTCTTTTTGAGTGACGTTGGAATCTAGGCTAGACACACCCTTGCCAAGTTGCAAGTTCTGCCTTGTCCATTTTTGTTACATAATATGAGGCTAGTTGTGTTAACTCTTAAGTTTTCTCACTTAAAGAAGGTGAATATTATTTACCTATCTTATGAGTTTGTACTACAGAGCAGTGATTATTATCTGCAAAATATCTGGACTCCTTTCTACTGCAAAGTAAGTACCACGAATGTGTTAAAATGGTATGACAGAAACTCTTTCAAAGTTTCTTACAATACTGACCAAGAGACATTGTCTCTTTATGTTATCAAATTAAAAAATATTGGGAAATATTGTGGTATGTATTTGAGCATAAAAATGTTCGCATGCATAAAATTATATACCAATAAAACATAAAACTACTTATTTTGAGTTAAAAAGTTAATACGGAGTCAGAAAACATGTCTAATTTCAAACAGACATTGGGACAGATACCTCTCTATAAGCAATGCTGCTTTAAAAATGGATAATAATTAAATTTTAAAGAAGCCAATGATTTTCAAAGATGAGTCAGCCTTTTGAAAATGACTATTTCTGTAATCCAAGACTTCTTAGGGGGGCAGTAGGAAGTGCATATCCTGTTTACGTATCTTGTCTCAGAAAGAGGACTTAGTGTCCTCCTTAAACAAGTAGTCATTCATGTCCAAAACAGAACATGAGTCATTGCCTCTGTACTTAGCTTAACTTTGATGTGGTCAGAACACATCTTTAATTTGCATGTCGTATTTCGATAAACAAATTAAATATTGCAACCAGCTGGCACTTGTTTGACAATCTGGGTTTTGTTTAATCAATAATATTTTACATTAAATAAAAGAAAGCAAAGTCAAAAAAGTAAGTTTTTATAGGATATGTTTTTGCAACAGGTTTTATGGAAACCTTTTTGCTTTGCCAAATAATTCCTTTGAACTTTTTTTTTCCCCTGTATTGGCATTATGTAACGGCTCCTGTCTTAAGCCAGAGAAAGAGCCAGGATATAAATTTGACAACACGTGCATGGTGAGAGTGTGGAGAGGAATCTGAGAACACTTTTTACTTCCTCACAAAAGGTCAGAGCAGTCTGCAAGTCAGCGCCAGAAATTGGCTGGCGAGAGCCTTGGATATTTGGAAAATGAGTGTGCGTGAATTTCAGAATGTGCATGTGTATTCTCTCCGGAGAAACCCTTTCACAAGGCAGGGAACATCTTGTCCACCGAGCTCTAAAACTGCCTTTTGCAGAGAGTATGTGTAAATACATTCTATTACTTAGCATCACTTAACTAGAAAAGACTAGAAAAGGCACAGCTTTTGAATATCAAGCTCTCTGATTATTTTAGCTTGCTAAGGACCCTAACTTAAATGAATTACCCAATAATCCTTCTGGAACTCTTAAAAATCCAGCAGCCCCATTTGTCTAACCATTTATGTCTCCCAGACTCTGCTAATTGGACCTATGTCAGCAAGATAGTCCCTGGAAACTATATGTCATTATAACTTCATGTCTGTAGTCTATACAAAAATGCTGTTTTCAAGATTATAGCTATATTTGTTAGATTGGTAGTTATTTTTGTTAAACTATAAATAATTCTCATGTATGATTTAATTAATTCATCTTTTGCCCACGCATTAGAATTTTGAGGAAGGGAAAATGAGGGAGACAACAGTCAATTATTAAAATTTAATAAATATTCAGAATTTCCTATGTGTCAAACATTTATCTAAGAGAAGTCCACACAACAACTCATGATACTACACTTCAATTTTCCAGTAGGTATAATTGTCATTATTTTAGAGATGAGAAAGCTATTGTTTAGGGAGTTTAGAGTAATATGCCTTAGGTCACAAAGCTCACATAAACTGTCCACTTGGCATGCTCACTAGTACAATGGACTTTGATGAAGAAATTAATCAAAGTAGCTGAGTAAAATTTCTCACAAAGAACTTTGAAGAATATTGACTATGCATCAGGACCTCCCTTTTTTTCTCCCTCCCAGTTTCACATGCTACAAATTTTGGAAAAAAAAAAGGAATATACCTCAGTAATGTAGTTTCAATATACACATACATGTTTCAACATATATACAACGTGGAATGTATGTTTATATACATATATGCGTTCGTACACACACACAAATACATATATTTGTAAGGCTCATATGGAACATACTTGTTAAGTCTCTGGGAGTGCAGGAGGTCTTTTTGCAAGGGCAGGATGCTAGTATAGACCTTTTACATTTCCTTCCTGTGAATAAAAACCAGAATATGGTTTGGTGAGCATAATACTATGCCATGATACTATAGAACTATTTCCTGACTCCTATGGGACCTGAGGGGATGTCTAAGCCAGAGGCAGGAGACACTACTTACTCTGCTAACAAACATTCAAGCTCTTCAGATTTGCTGTGCTCAATGACACTCTCTTCACCAACAAGTCAAGTTGTTCAGATTTTCTATACTCACTGCCCCTCTAGGCACTGCCACCTTCCCAGGGAGAGCTGTGAAAGTGACCAGAACTGTCATATCGGATTATTTCTCTATACCCCGTTTTCCCACATTTAGAACTTTACTTTCCTGTATACACTGACCTCTTAACTTTCAGTAATATGATTTTAAATGAAATGCACCTTTTGACATTTGGTAATCTGCAGAATCCACATTTAGTTTTATCTTCTGGGCACCACTTTTGGGAAGAAATGCCTGTCTTCTAGGCATTTCTACTCAACTCTAAGGGGGAAATTAATAAACAAATAAGTAAACATGTAGAATGTTATATTTGCAATGATACTTCAATATCTTTCCTGACAAAAATACCTGATTAATTTATAGATACATAGCTATGCCAGAATAAATAACATTTTGGAACTGAAGAAAATTTCATCTGCACAGCTTTCGTCACTATCAACATAAAAATTGTTGTGTCTGGGCAATAGAATATTCATGTGCCAGTGGGAAAGAGTTGCCCTTTAACAGAATTCCTTTTATCCTTTCAGACTGACATTAACCCTGTCCTGTCCGATGGATCTCAAGAATTTCCCAATGGATGTGCAAACTTGCATAATGCAGCTGGAAAGCTGTGAGTATGAGTGACTGGCATTTGCCTGTGCATTTGTTTAAATGCAGGAGATGGACGGGTTAGTGGTAAGACAGGCCATTTATTTTGTACTTCGCCGGGGACATGTTTATTGAATAAACAAAAGTAAAATGGGCACATCATTGAAAGCAGGTGTCATCTATATTTGCTGAAAGCCTTCCCAGGCCCAGACATTTCCTCCGTGTCCCCTCATAGTTGCCACAAAGCAAAGTATCCCCGTGTTTTCAGTAGTGAAAATAATACCTTCAAGTGTTGTAATGTGCACACAGTCAGAGTTGACGGAAACTAGCAGCCTGGATCCACACCTTATGTTTTCCATTAATCAGTGTTTGGTAGTTTAGCTGAGTGTGCTGTGTGCATCACATCAGAAGAAAGGGTTTTTGAATGTATCATACTCGCCAGAGCTTTCAGATTTCCTCCAAATGTCTCGCAAATGGACACATGCATGTCAGCTAACATAAAGCAACATTCCAGGTGCATGTTTTAGGAAATATTTCTATGATAATATGTGATATATAATAGTATATGAATAAAAATATGTATATAGTGATTATTATATACATAGTAAAACAGTTTACGGTATTTAATCAAAGGGAACTAGTAGCAAACATATAATTTATTTATATGTATATGTAATATATTTTCAAGAAAACTCTAATTTGAAATCTTTCCTGAAGGAAATTGGAAAATTTATCTGCAGACTTCAGGGTCTGACGGGCATAATTGTAGTGAGGTAGAGTTGTCACTAGATGGCGTACAAAACTCATGGGGGAAAATGGCACAACCCTAGTATCCCCAGCCAGCACTGTTTTTCTTCAGGACATATAAACATCTATTTCTCTGATAATAACTCTGATCTTTACATTTTAAGTGGTTTATTCTGTAAGTGTCTCTTAAATATTAACCACAGGTATGGATAAAATGTCATAGTAGTTGAAAGGAAAACAGAGCAATCTGAAATTGGGATATTGAGACATTCACTAATACAAGTGGGGCAACGCATAATGAAAAATGCCTAGCAGTACATTCTTTGGACTCTGTACAACCAGGAAGATCAACCTGAGGGCACTTGGCTGTGTATCTTGCTCAATGTTAGGACATAGAGAAACAATATGCACGCAGATGAGCGCGCACACACACACAAACACACACATAAATTGGCAAAGCAGGCCACAGGACAAAACAGCTCATTGGTGCCATGTTTATTGTTTGCTATTCAGAGGACAGAGACAAACTGTCCAAACTTTAAGGAACAAAGAAATTATTTGGTATTTATTGATTGATTTGCTTATTTATTTATTGCACACGTGTGTTATGCCCAAATCCGCGAAGTCCCCCAAAAGCCAACAAGGAGACCAAGTTCCATATATAAAAGCAAAGAGCCTTTATTTTATGCAAGTTTGCAAACTTGATCTTTCCGTATTGGAATAAATGGAGAACCCTGAGCTCAGTTAGAGTTGGGTTTTTATAGCAGTAAAGGTGAGGGTGAGGGGTTTCTGAGGTTCACGACCCCTGAATGGCTGACATTTGTCCAGGGGTGTCTTGTTGAGTGTGCTGGCAGGTGGTCCTATCTACAATGGTTGGAACATAAGGCATTTCCTATAGATGGTCTGTTCTTGGGTGGTGTTTGGGTAATCTCAGTTTGTGAGCAACCAGGTATTGCTTCAGGGTAAATTACTGAGACTCAGGCCTCCATTAAACTTACTGATGCTGAGTCCTACTCTGGCAGGTGATAATGGTTGGAAGTAAAGAACTTCCTTTAGGTGGTCTGTTTCTATTTAGCTTATCACGGATGGCTCCTACAGCTTCTGCACTCCTGTTCCTGTGCAAACACATATGTCAAGGTGCACATGTACATGTGAGTGTGTACACGTGGAGGCCAGAGACATCAGGTGTCTTCTCCAATTGTTTCTCTACTTTATTCCTTACTTATTTCTAGATAGGAGCTCACTGTCTTGGCTGCTGGGAATCCAAAATACTTTAGGGATCCCTGTCTCTGCCTCTCAGCACTGTGCTTGAAGGCACACTCAGATTTTTATGAGTGTTTGAGTAATAAAATCAGGTCCTTGCTTTTGCATACCAAGCACTTTAACAATGGAGCCATGTACTGACATCAAATGTTTTACCCCAAAGATTGTTTTACCGTGGTTCAAGATTATGCAGTAAGTTTCATAACTTTAAGAACAGGGATAGAAAATAGGAACGAAGCAGGACATTGTGGTTCAGGAACGTGATTTTAGGTATTTTGAAGGCTGAGGACTGAGTATCATGAGTTCTAGGCCATCCTGAGCTACTTAGTGAACTCTTTAGGCCTTATGACATCACTTACTGGTAGACAGAGCATTTGCTTAGTATGTTCAAAGACATCCTAGGTATAAGCCCCCATAATCTCCCCCACAAATAAAGGAAGAAAAATTAAAAGGGGAGACAAAGGAAAGTGAATGGGAAAGGATGTGGATGTAAAGGTTCTTGGTATGTGAGTCAAAGCTAAAACAATCATATAAGTAGGATTATATCACACACATTAAAATACAACTGGGATATATGAAAAGGAAATATTTATAAGACTTCTAATAAATGCAATATTAGCATATTTGTGGTTTGGGTTATTTCTATCTATAGTCAAAGGGAATTATGACTAAAGCTCCTTTAACAAATGCTGTGAGAATCTTGCACAAAAATGGCGGCTGTCAGAGAATGGACCTGAGAGGAAAAGATATCCAGGAAGTATATTTTCAGAAAACTAGAAATGACACACATGTCTAAAAGTCTGTATTCATGGTACTAAAATTATAGGCTATACACAGCACAGGTCTACATAGTATTAGTTTATGGGCCTTCAGGTTATACATAGCACAGGTCTATACCGTATTAGTATTAGTTTATGGGTATTATAGTTTATGGGTATTAGTATTAGTTTATGGGCCTTCAGATTCCACTGTATGATCTCTTTTAAAATAATTTGTCAAACATTAAGCTGTCCTTTCAAAAGACATTTTTATTGATATAGTTTTATTTAAAAATTCATTTCTTTTTATTTATTTATTTATTTATTTATTTATTTATTTATTTATTTTTATTAAAGATTTCTGTCTCTTCCCCACCGCTGCCTCCCCTTTCCCACCCCCACCCCCAATCAAGTCCCCCTCCCTCGTCAGCCCAAAGAGCAATCAGGGTTCCCTGCCCTGTGGGAAGTCCAAGGACCACCCACCTATGAAATGTATTTGTAAATTACTTTGTATTGACATGGAATAACTGACCCACAAACACAGATCTATGATGATTTAAGTTCTATTCCCAAATAATTTATATTACAAAGAGATATGCAGCAGTAGCGCTAAGAAAAGGTCCTTTGTTTGATTTCTAGCTTTTTATTCATATCATGAAGACATTTGTAAATTTGCCTCTCCTATTAGCCAGTTGTCTGACAATAATGACAGCATCCTTAATTATCATTGTAGCAGCAAAACTTTAATTCTGTGCTTCATTTCTAAAGAATAGCACAGACAACATAAGGAAAAGAGATTGATAAATAATATTTACATAAATCTCAACTGGTGACAGAAAAGTAAAATTGAAGAAAGCCAGTGCCCCAAGATCAGTCCTAAAAACATACATATATGATAAAAGTAACATTATATTGATTCAACAGGTTGTATCTAGTAACACACACACACACACAAATACACAAATGCATGTGACAACAATTAATGAAAAAAGAGGCCAGGAATTTGAGATGCAAATGGGGGGCTTGGAAAGGAAGAGAGAAATATTGCACCTGAATTACAGCCTCAAAAATAAACAATGACACAGGCAAAAGAATAAGGAAATACAGTTTTTCTCAAGCATTGCCCTTAATCACTAAAAAATATTTGTGAAAAGGTTGACAGGGCTCAAGGATCAATTTAGAGAAAATAGAAAATCTTTGAAATATACTTTAATAGGATTTGGGGATACAGATGTCTAAAAATAGACTATGCTTTTGTGCAGGTTTGGGATAGAGCTTCTAAATGTGGAAGGGTTTATTATTGACATTTTCACATTGATTTTATAGTCAGGTCTGATATACAGATTGCTTATTCTGGATATTATGTTACTTAGTTATAACAATGATAGAGCTTGTAAGGTATTTTTTGCAATTATGTCCTAGTAATTTCTACCGCTATCCAAACGTTCTCATAATTTAAGAGTTTGGATTAGGTTCAGGGTAGCGTTGTACTGTTTGTTTGCTTTCTCAGATACAGATGGTTCTTGTTTCCAGACTATTTGTTACGTAATCTCTGTAGATGTAGTGTGAGTAAAGAGGAGAAAAGCTCTCTCAAGAGAAAAGTATTGGCGGGTGAATGGATTACTGGTAAAAAATAAATTCCAATTCGAACCTTAATGATCCCACCCCTCACAATAACCATGACTCTTACCTCCTCTTTACTTCACATCTTTCTAAATTGGAGTTTCCTAATACCAGATCTTTAAAATATATTGACAATAAAAATGAGATGCAGCCACCATCTTATAAAGTGATTATGTCACAAATAGTATTATGATTTTATACCTTTTAAATATATTACCTCCTTTAATCCTAACCACAACTTAATCAAATAAGTTTATTTCCATCTTAAAGATAAGCCAACAACGCCTAAAGATATTGTCTTTCCCAATGGCATAGAACAATGAAATAAACAGAGCAATTTATGATTTAGTAACTGTCAAAGACATGCAAATGTCAGTAACATTTAGGTCTACCTGGAGAGTTCTATTTGTAAATCATCACTATGACAGCCATACGTTTTCTCCACAAGCTAACGATACCCAATACTTGCAAGAAAAAGTTGGTTTATGGTTTTTTTTTCTATTTCCTCTCTTCCTGACTATTTTACCGAGCATTAAAATTGGCTTCAACCTCAAAGTAGGCGCTCCCTGCCAGGGGCATAGTCAGTAATTTGTCCTATGAACATCAGCCAGCAGCAAACCATTTTTGAGTAGGACTACAATTCAACCAATAAAATACCACAAACAAGTTCTATATCTCCCATCCTATATCTGTCCATGTTGCTTACTTGAATAAATACCAAATCACTACTCTTTCCTTTAGTTAAATATTGTGTTGTTGGGCTAGCCCGTTATCCAGAAGTGACTAATCATCCAGCAATATCAACCACACACCATTACGCATTTCCCAAGGAAAAAGCCTTAGAAATCTTGGCAACGGTATACTACAGATAGTTCTAATTTATTATTCTTGAGAAAAATGTCATTTTGACCAGCTGAAGGCCTCTTATACCATCATCAATGTCTGTTGATCAAATCATCTTGAAATCCTAAGAATGGTATAGCACAACAATTTCTATCTAAAAAATTGACTCTATAGTCAATTAGTGATCCAGGAGAGTTGATAGTAAGACTATGGAGTCATGTTAATATAACATGGCTTTACCCTTATGGTTCCCAACTAGGCTCCTCTAGGTTATCACTTCTTTTTGCCTTCCCATTTGCAATTTCTTTTAATGTTGGGGTTCGGTACCTAGCTCTGCTGTCACTGATTCAGCAACCGTGTGTTGAGAGACTTAGATATACTAAACTCGGTGCAGTTATTTTTCACTTTTCTCAGATGCAACACCATGCCTTCTCTCTGACCTGTAAGACATCCCTATTTCTCAGAATAGCTTGTTTCCTCAGAGCTAGAGAAAAAAGGACTTGACCGCATGTGTATACTGCTACAAGGTCACTTCTGCCCTTTCTTTTTCTGTATTTACTTCTCTGTTCCCCATCCACTTGCTACACTTCACAATATGTTATCTGAAATGTTTGCATTTTCACTGCCTCCTCCATCTAAACCCTTTTCACAAGTGTTAGGAGACTGTCTTTCTTGCTCAGCAACGTTTGTCCCTGAAATCTCCATGAACTTGGGATAACGTCCTCTCTTACAGTCATTAATAAGGAAATATCTTGCACAGGACAGCAGAGTCCAATTGAGATCATATTTAACTCAAAGATTCCTTAAAATAAGAACACCAAGCTACAAACTGTTTCACTTCCCTCCTTATTCATGTTACCTAGGAAACTGGGCAAATGTGAACCTGTGTTATCTTCCTGGTGCTCCTTGCAATCACCTCATGCTGCACCAAGGTCTTCTCCGGAAATACCTTCCTCCATTCTCCACCCTCAGCAAATTTCCCTTTTCCTTTTGACGATTTTAGTATTTTTCTTTATAAATATGTGCTTTATGTATCCACTGGGGTTAGGTTCCCCAAGATCAGTTGATTTCTGCATTGTATCCAGTTGGGATTTTTCTTAATTATCTCCATTTTCTGTAAAGAGAGGCTTTGATGAGTGTTGGTAGCTATGCTATCCAGAAAAGGTGGCTTGTGAAATACAAAATGTTTTTAATTGAAGTAAAGCTTATGTTTTGATTCATATTGTTGTGGTAAAATAGAATACTGCATACTGGGTAATTTTAAATAGACAGAAACATATTGTCTCCAAGCCCAAAGTCACGACATCAATATTCAGCACAGTCTTCTTGCTGTGTCTTCCCATGGTACAAAACCAAAAGGCTCAAGAGACATAGGCAGGTTGAATGTCCTTCTTAGAGCACTAGTAATACCACCTATGAGGATAGAGATTTCAGTTTATTTTTGAAATGCTTATCTCTCAATATTGCTGTAATGTCAAGTGGCTTTATGCATGAGTTTTCGAGCTGGGAATTTTCAAGTCAAAAATCATACAGAAACAGAGTCAATGAGATGACTCATTCAGAAGATAAAGTGCCAGTTTGATGACCAAAGGTCAATATCAGCCATCCATGCAAAGGTAGAGAAATAAAACTAATTCCACAAAATTTACATCTGTAATTTACATCTTTTTCTGTGATTCTTGTGTTTGTTATTTATTCCATATTTAGTTAATGCTCCAGATAACTTCATTTCTCCCATCCCTACTCAAAATAAACAGCATTATGCAAGCCTCCTCTTTCAAAGCCTGGGTAGCAACCTCCCTAGAGATGACTCCACAATACAATCACAAATACCCCTTAAGCCAAGTACTCCACTGGCATCTGCTAGAGGAATTTGGGAAGAAAACTATATGCCCACAAGTCTTCTGTTAAGAATTACATGACTTTTCTAAATTCATTAATTTTTCAGAGGCTGTGTGTCTCTTTTGTAACATAAGTGAGCTACATTGAATGCTGCAGAGGTCATCTCCAATCTCGGGCTCCATGAAATATTTACATACACATACAAGATTATGAAACTGATAGTTACAACTTAAGGACAGAATCTGGAAATAGGTGAATATTCACATTATGGATCAAGAATAAAATAAACACACACTAGTAAACAAACACACTATGAATTGTCTGTAATGATAAGAGGAAACCAGAAAAGCAAAAGAAAATGAAAATGAGTAGAAAATATAGTAAATTTTGGAGGCAATGGTCTACTTTTTAAAGGCACACAAAAGTATGAAATAAAGAGTGACGTGTTTATTAAGTTGATGAGGTCCATTTAAGAAGCATTTGAGTATCCACTGAGGTACTCACACGGGAGCTGTAAAACCTGATGACAAAGGCTTTGGCCACTTGCTATCTCGTTGTCCCTTTGGGCAACAATGTTCCAAGAGTCCCATTAGTAGGTTCTTTCTAGTTGTTTAACCAAAGTCATCTTCACATTCCAGAGGATTTCAGGGCCTCTGTAGTATTTAAGGAATGACTGGTCAATTTTATGTACTCTTAATAGACCCAAATGTCCTAGTCTTCAAAATATATCCAACCCAAAACACTTAGTCTTTAGCGATTAGATTGTTTGTCTCGGGGCTTGATAAAGCATGAGAGGAAAATGCAGGGCAGAGATGATAAAAAATACAATAAGAATAAACACCCCACAATTGTTAGACCTTAACAGGTATAAAAGGTGTTCCATGCCATTTTAGGATGATCAGAACTCTGAACAAAATACAGATTTTAAATAAAAATTATAATGTCCACAGATACTTTCTACAATATGTCTTTATATATAAATATAATGAAAATAAACTATCTGTAGATGATACAATATTATGTATATTATATATGTGTATATGTACAGTGATTGTTCTTAATTCAGAGTCACATAATTTTCTCTCACATAGTCATTTTGAACTCAAGAATTTTATATGAGAATAAGCTGGATACAAGAAAAAATAAAATCTTCCCTCAATGTGGTTAACATGCTCATTTTTATTTAAACTCCATCTTTAATGTAACTACAATTTCTGTTTCTATCCTTTTCATGAAATGTGACCATAATGTATCCCCTGATATAAAATCTTTATACCCAAAATATGGTTTTTGTATTTACCTGTTATAAATCATCATATAACTAGCAATTAGTGGGTGATAACTTTCTCTCTCTCTCTCTTTCTCTCTCTCTCTCTCACACACACACACAGCACAAATATCACATAGATTTACACAACCATAAAATTGGATAGGAAATTAACAGTTGTATTAACTCTTTGGCATGTGTTAACTCTCTAAAATAATGCCGGCATAATTTAAAATACTGTTTTCAACTTCTCCTTCAATTGCATTTGTAATAATCAGTTAAGATTTGATTTAACAGCTAAGCCTTCCTGTGACTATTTTCAGTTAAATTTCAGTAAAACACCCAGGAGTATTTTACTGCCTCAGTAATTCTCACAGTAACATAGCAAAGACTCCTATAAACCTGTATTTTTTTTTTCAGTCACAGCATATTTTGGTATGTAACTTAATTATTTGGGCTAAAATATAATTATGCTTCTAATTACTTGAATATTGTGTGGCACAATAGCTATTTTCTACTTTTGTAATAACTGATAGTATATGCCTCAGGTTGAAGTCATCACCTATGTTTTGCCTCTGGCAATAATCTTTGTTGGTTAGAGTTTTAATAAGAATGGGAAAGTATTCATTGTAAGTGCTATTAAATCTGAAGGTTTTTTTTTAATGTGGCAAATTACAGAACACTAAATGATTTCCACTAACATCTAGATTTTATTGCAATATGTAGTGAGTGCCAGTTTTGGTGTCTGGAATCTGTCCAGTACCAGGCTGATTGTCTCTCTTTAGACTTCTCTGAATACATTATAAAGTTAGACATTTTATAATGCTCTACTTTGGAGAGTAATTTTATTAAACTTTTATAATTCTATTTTATATTTTCTAATCTATTCAATCATTTTAAAATTGAATTGTATAGGACTATGAATACTATTTCAAGACTCTCTTTAAACAGTTCCACAATGAAGAATCTGGTTATTCTTTTTTTAGCATCAAAAATAAAAAACATTCTTCTTTTGAACTATTTTGGTTATGGTTTTCAGAAGTGAATAGTGACATAATGAAATATCAAACATAAGAAATCTCAAAAAGATAAGTCTTTTCTAGTCTTGGCTACAAACATTTTGAACGTCTAGGCACTGACACACTCATTAGGTTCACGGGGGATCTCTCTGATGTGCTATGAGGCCTATGAGACAACAGTTTTCATCAATTTGAATGGTTCTGAAGCTCTGACCTTCTGGAGTCACGTTGTACTATTTTCCCACCACAGTGAAGTTTCCTCCAAAGAAGTAGGCAAACAGTGTCCTTCTGTAACCTGCCCTACTGCAAAAACCCAACTAACCACACCACCTTTTTCTCATTAAAATGATCTAGCTCGTGGCCAGGCTCTTTTCCAATTTTAATTGAGATCTCCCACAAAAACTTTTAACACTGTATGTTCAATGTATATCAATCTTACAAAATCATGAGAAATGTGAACAAAATGATTAGTCTAGTTGGCATCTAAGAAGACTAAAACTCTCTAATTCCACCGCTATCCCAAACAGAAAGGAGAAAGCTAAAGTAATTTTAGTCTTCAAAGTACTTGTTAAGGTAAGTTATAACTTAGTTCTACCAGAGGGCTTCAGAGAAAGTAAAAGATACTCAATTTAGCAAACTTACAAATTTAAATAAAACCACATGTGACACTATGAGTTATGGAAAAGGATTTCAAATCAAATGCACAAATAATAAAAGAAAAATTTAGTTAAATGCATTTTGACACAGCAGTTGTTCCTTGTCAAGTCAATAAAAGTGACTTGAGTAATATTTCTCCCAGAAAAAATCAGCCTGTGCCAAGACTGGGTATTTTCTTCCCTTTGTTTTTTTGAAATTCAGATGTTGATTAAGAATACAAGAATTTGCAAACTAGGTCAAACTTTCCTCTCTCTTTCTTTGAGACAGCTAGACCGAATGCTTTTCTGAATTTCTTTAAAAATTAAATGTGAATTTACAATTTATAAATTAAACTCTAAGCTCCAATTGAAATTAAATATATTCTTAGCCAGAGTCTCCATGGGAATAAGCAAATTCCTATTTTGTAAATGTTTGTGATACCACAAAACTTTATTTCATTTTCATAGCGCAGTGTTTCAAATACACATATAATTAAATCTATAATGTTGTAAATACATTGTTATGTGGATGATAATTATATAAAAATATTATTGTTTTAACCCAGAATATTATTATTATTATTGTTATTATTGTTATTTATCATTATTGTCTCTGTGTGTGCATGCATGAGTATGCATTCAGGTGCATGAATGCAATGACACAACTCTGGAGGTCAGTGACAACTTTTGAAAATCTATTCCTTGCTTTTACCTTGGGTTCCAGGGATTGAAATCAGATCTTCAGGGAATGGCAATTACTTCTACTCACTCTGCCATGTGGACCTAGATTGTTTTCTTATTTTCTAGGAATATTGAAAATTCCTTCATTATCATTTATTACAAATTTCCCATGGTGATTTAAGGAGTAACTTTTACCTTAAGTCTCCTTTCATAGTTTTGATTCTGAGTTCTATTTTCTGTAGCACTTCTCTATTTAGTCATTCCTAAATCACTGAAAGACTACAGCCTTATTCATCAAGATTTTTATTTCCTGGCAGGTCTACACTGTTCTCCCAACTGAAGCTATGATGCATGTTTCTGTACTTCAGGTTAACTACCAGTTGGAGAACACAGTAAAATTTTCATTTAATTGTGTGGAAGTTATAGGTCAATTTTGGTAGTAAGACCAAAACATTTCACTGTATGTTTCTGTCTTTTGATCGTTATTCCAATTTCTTCATAAGCACGTGTTCATGTCAACTCGAAATAACATGGTGATATTTACAATCTTCACTTACTCAAGATACTACATTGGAAATATTTTTGTTTTATTTCTTTAGAAATGAGAAGTGGTGGAGAGTCTATGGCAGTTAAAGCAATGGGGAAAAGGCCATAAATGTGATGAAAATGAATTCCCAGTGATAATATTGGAAAATAGAAATTTTTCTAGTGTCTACTGAAAAGTGTTCAGAAGTGAATAATATGGAAAGATGTTATCTGGGATTGTCTAGAGACCTCCGGAAGCTGTATGATGGTCAGGGGAATCAGAGGGAAGTTTGATGAGGTGGAAGTGTTTGTGTAAGGTTTCTCTTCAGGTTTCCTAAGAGTGATTCTGAGATCTCCCAGCGAGGTGACCTGAGTCAGCACAGGCAGCCATATAAACTACCTATGTTGATGTGTCATGTTGAGTTAGATAAGTAAATAGATGAAAAATATATAGGTATATTATTCTTTGAGTGGAAAAACAGATTAAACAGAGAGACAAGCTAGCCAACACTTTTTTTTTAAATTTTAGTTTTGATTTATTACTATTGTTTTCCTTGGAAATAGTCTAGACTCTAGATGGTCCCATAGAGTCCCATAAACTCCAAGCTAGTAATTTCAATTCTTAACTCATCCACCAAGGGGCTTAAAATAAAGAGCTTCCATATCCTGTTATTTGGAATTCGTAAAAATTATCTTAGAACAATGACTGAAGGTTAATTCAGTGTGGATAAGGGCTCCCTAGAGATTATGGCTGAAATGGTCTTTCAGTTGTTATGGCAGCAGATGAGAACGTCAAAGCACAATATTGCCAGTAGAAATGACCATGAATTTTACCCATCTCAGATGTTATTGGAATTGAGGTCCTAGTCATAGAAGGAAGATCATGTATCCTATAGCAAGATTAGAAAAAAAAAGAGCCACAACAGATGTAACCAAGAAGCTTATTGCTCTCCACATCTGCAAAAGAATTTAATCCTTTTCTTCTTAGAAGAAGACCTTATCATACAAATGTAGATTACATTTTAAAAGTAAAAGAAGGACAAAGGAAACATTTAAAATGTTATTCTCATTTAATATTATTAACTAAAATGTTTCATAATAGTGGGTAAATAAAATAGCTCTAATCCCATTTTAAATCCAAATTTCCAAAGTTAAAATTAGATCACTATCATTTAGTGATTTAGATTCGAAGTTGTAAGATATTTTACTAAATTTGAACTTGTGGTCACTGTCTATTGATCCTGCTGGATAAACTATTTTTTTTTTAATTAAAGAAAATAGCATCTTCTTCACTTTGAAAAGGAAAAGTAAAAGAAATCCTAAAAGATTGAAAAGCCTTCCTTTAATGCTTTGTGATGTGGAATTTCCCTCTGTATGCTGTGATTACCATTAATCAATAAAGAAACTGCTTTGGACGTATAGCAGGGCAGAACTTAGGTAGACAGGAAAATCTAAACTGAATGCTGGGAGAAAGAAAGGCAGAGTCAGGAAGAAGCCCTGGAGCTAACGCCAGAGTCAGACATGCTAGAACTTTGCTGGTAAACCACTGCCACATGGCGACACACAGATTAATGTATATGGGCTTAATTAATATGTAAAAGTTAGCCAATAAGAAGCTAGGGTTAATGGACCAAGCAGTGATTTAAATAATATGGTTTTTGTGTGATTATTTAGGGTCTAAGCTAGCTGGGCAGTTGGGAAGAACAAGCAGCCTCCTCCAACAGATTTAGATTCCCCCCCCCCCCTTTTATTGACATCTGTCCCAGAAGGAAGCTTCTCTGAAGATGCTGAAGCAAGACACTGGTCTATGAGTATAACTGAATGTTTTGTCAGAGTTTTATTTTCTTTTCTGTGTTTTTTGTATTTGATTTTACACTAGTCCCTGGGCTATCTAATCTCAGGCTCTTGATTGTTCAAGCAGCTTTGCAAAAAATAATTTCTCCAAACATCTAATATTGGCTTGAAATTTCAGAATCTATTATTCATAGGAACTATCACCAGTTTCCTTCTCATGTATATCCATATCATGTATATTTTTAAAAGTAGATTGTCAAGTACCTAGGAAATATTATTGGTAGAGCAAGCATTTCACTTTTCAAGTAAAAAATGATGCACAACTACACAAAATAAGAAAAAAAACCTAGCTCAGTTTGTCTCTAAATCAACTAGTGCTGTTCCTTGAAAGAAACCTTATGTTACAGTATGTAGTTGAGTGTTGTATGGATACAGGCTTGCCACTTTGCCACAGAGATTACACAGATATTTACATAAGGATCATACTGTAGCAGGTTAGTACTTGTTACAAATCTAAAGATCAAGAACACTTTTGTAAATACCACAAGGTATTTACTACTTCATCAAACACGAGCATAGTTAAATTAAAATGACATCCATTATCAAGGGATATGGCACTTAGAAACACAGATACTTCCAGCGAAACCTGGTGCTAATGCCTGTTTATTGTTAAAGTATTACACACCACTGTTTTAATATGGGGAAATATTAGAACAATGAATACTACAAATAATAAGTCATTATGACCATGAAAGTGTTTTGGGCTTTGTGAATTTTATGACAGGGTCTGACAGGTGTCATGTTTATAAAGCACTATTTTGTGAAGTCACTTCATTTCTCAAAAGATACTAACTCATAATTTTACTTATAGGTATTTTTAAAAAGTCAACTTTTCAACTCAGAATTTAACCCAAATCAAACATGTATTGATTTGTCCATTTCAAATGCTTCTTTACATGGACTAGATCTAAATGAAAAATGCTATTACTAGTGTCCACTATAAACCATGGGTATTTCCAGTTTATTTCAAATAAATTTGCTTTTCCTTTTTCCTGAAGTTCTTTTTCTTTTGTATTCTTCATTTGGGGCCATTGGCTATTTACAAGGTTCAACTCAAATGAAGCAGAATGAACTACCCAGACTTGATACTCAATAAATATTGTTGAAAAGCAAGAATTGAGACATCCATTTGCAGATTGCACCATAATCATCAAATGAAATTACATTTGTTCCATATGTAAATTATTTTTTCATTGTGAGATTATTATGCAATAGAAGGCAAATAAACGTATCAGTTTGCTTTCATTACCCAATCTGTTTTCCTTAATATTTTAAGCTTCTATAAATATGTGTGAGTCAAAAGAATAGGATATTAAAACACTGAACTCTGTGGAAGAGAATTTATTAAAGTTTATTTGAAGGTGTCCTGAGGCAATAATGCCATTCACTTTCCTTTACTGCCCAATGAGTTACTCAGAATAAAGGAAATGCTCGTTAAACATGTGGTCATCTCATTATTTACCGTTGACTTTCAAGCTTAAACCTCCTGTTAGTTATAAATACAATAATATGGCTGTAAAATGTCCATTCATTGACCACTGCATATGAATAGTTCTTCACCACAATAACAAGTTATATGTACTCATATAAACTGGATGAGAGAAAAATTAGAGCTTGGCTACTATGGAATTTCAGATTGCTAGGTTCTGTTTCCAGAAGATTTTACAAAGCCTTTATTATGTCAAAACTGCAAGAGGTTTTTCTTATACTTTCATTCATCTGTCTAAACTGGTGCAAAAAAAATCTCAAATATTTTGTTTTCTGTGATTCTTTTTATGGATTGTAAAACACATGTCTCATCTGGCAGCAGATAAAATTATTGCTTATCTTTCTGTTTTTAGATCATTTAGAAATACGCATCTGTGCTGTCCTTAGCCAGAGTGTGATCTATAATGTACATATTAAAGGATTTATGAACAAGAGCAAATTATTCGGTCATTACCAATCCAATCATTATTAATTTCATGTCTCACTGACAGATATTCTAAGATAAATAAACCAATCATTAAGTCTAGAGCAGTGGTTCTCAATCTGTGGGTTGTGAAACTTCTGAGGTTGCATATCAGATACCCTGCAGTTCATTTATGCATTACAATTCATAACAGCATGATTCAGTTGCAAAATTACAGTTATAAAGTAGCAATGAAAATAATTTTATGGTTGAGGTCATTACAACATGAGGAACCATAATAAAGGGTTATAGAATTAGGAAGATTGAAAACCACTGGTCTAGAGAATAATCTTGTAGTTACATATCTATTTTTGAACCAAAACTCAGACATGGCGGCCTTCAATCTGGATGGCCTTGCAGACACTACAAAATATTTCTAGCTCCATAATGAACTGAAATATGGAACACCGATGGTGCCGGTGACAACTTGTTTGCTAAATCCTAGACCATCTATGGATATTTGGTCACAGACACTGTTGTCACTACCGTCTCCTCTACCCATACTCCTCTATTAAGCATGTCCAGTTGCCTCTACAATTGGACCAGATTCCATTCTGTCTGGAAGACTCTGAAAGAGAGGGGCTAATGGTGAGCTCCTCTCTTACCCATTGTTTAATCCATCCACAAAAGCTGTGCCAAAAAGTGCATGAAAGTTGCTACAAACTCCTCTGTACACAGTTCCATAGAAAGGAATAATTTACTAATTTAACCAATTGGCTTAATTCAGGGCTCACATCATGTTTCCTTTCTCTTTCTAAGTCTGTGGAATTATCTGGTCTCAACAATAATAGCCCTGTTCACATTCACTTAGACTTCTCCACCACAATAACTTAGAAGCATAGATTTCCATAATTTTCCATTCAACTGGGAAATTCTGCTTATATTAAGCCCCTTCAAAGAGAAACCTGATACTTTAACTTAATAAAGACTTATGACTTATTGAAAAACTCATTTGTAAGTCTATGCTGAACTCATTACCATCATGTCAAACTACTCCATGCATATTTTTTTATCAACTAGAACAAGCTTGCATTTTCAGAACATTTTGTCCATCTTGGGACTGGGGACCCAGAAGCAGATTATGTAAACTGAGATGATTAAAGCAAGTAAGGTATCAGGCATTAATACTTTCCCCAGAAATATTTAATCTTTAATTCATTTTCTAACCAGGAACTATTTGGCTTTATTTAGTAGTCCTGGAAATTAGGGTAGTGGAATAATGTCAAAAATTGCTGAATTAACCCAAGAGCTTTCCATTCCTATGAAAGAATAAATACTACCTTCCATGTTGTGCTTGTTCTTTCAAGTCTACCTTCATTCTCTTACTTTACTGATGAAAGATTTTTGTGAAATGGAATCAGGAAATACACTATTCAGTAGGTAGACTCTAGGTCTAAATGATCTTCTCATTCCATGTGATGACTATACAGAAAAGTTCTTATTGCTTCTATTTTAATATCTTCCTTTGATATAAACATTTCTATAACATTTTTCTCTAGTTGGGTACACAATGAATGATCTCATTTTTGAATGGCAAGATGAGGCACCAGTACAAGTGGCTGAAGGACTCACTTTGCCTCAATTCCTGTTGAAAGAAGAAAAAGATTTGCGATACTGCACTAAACACTACAATACAGGTAGGGAGTGAATATTTTTCTCTATGATTGTGATTTGTGATCTTACAATATACAGATTATTAAAATTGTAATGTCATGTTAATTTTAACAGTCTTAGCTCATAGAGTATAAAATGGGCAATTTCAAAATTTATGGATACCTTCACTTACTTATCCTTGTCTTATCTGATTTGTATGAGACCAAAGATACGCTTGGTGCTTAGTTACACTTGAAAATCCTTTTTGGAACAACACATTTGTGGGTAATGTGATGCTTATAAACATATTTCTTTATTTATATGGAAAAATATTAAACTATTGGAAGTAAACACTGCATATGTTAACAAAAGGACTTGCTTTAAATAATGACATCATTTTCCATATTTTCATGAATTATAAAACCTATTTTTCTATTTATTTTAATATTGTTATGAATTTGTATTTTCAGTTACTTGTTGGACTGATAGAGGAACCTTATGTCTTGAGTAGATATCATTTTTAACAATTAACACCAAGGATTAAGAAACTCAATGTGTTATTTGTGCCCTTATGAAATCTATGCCTTTCTCCTAACTGTTGTGGGCTATTCCCATAAGCCTATCCCAACTACAAATGCCATTAAACTACCCACAAGTCAAGCTTGCCCCCGATGAGATGCATATATGGTTGGATGCTATTATGCTGACATCAGCTGTAACTCTTACCATATCATTATGGTAAAGTATGATTCATTGTGACCTCAACATTTTCCATAATTGTGAGCTTTGTTTTCTTCCTATAAAGTCCCCAACCTTCCTTATTTCCTTAACTGACTTACAATATCTAATTTTCAATTACTCTTTTCAACTCATGGATAACTTATGAGCAAGTTCAAGTATAACATCTAAGCATAAACTAAAGAGCAGGCAAGTCAATGGCAATGCCTCTGCCCATTTCTCTAAGGACAGAGAAACTGATAACTTCTTTTAAAATATGTTGAAAAGAACTCTAGTCGTGGTATATAGCAATACCCTAGTTATCTAGGACAGTGTTCATAGACTACCATAAATTTGGTAATTTAAAGCAGCAGAATTGTATTGTCTCATAGCTCTAGAAGTTAAATACAAAAAACAAATCAAGTAACAGCAAAATTTATGTTTACTCTGGAGGCTCTTACAAAGGTTCCTTTCCCAACCTTTTCTTGGTTTCCTATTTCTGACAACTCTGGGTATTGATTGACTCACAAATACACCACTTTAGTTTCTTTCTCCATAGTCACATGCTGATCTCTGCATACATCTGTGTCTCTGTAGCGAAATATTCCTCATCCTCTAAGGGCATCAATGATATTAGAGTAGGGTCCCATTAATAAAGATTTGATTTTAACTTAATTATATCTTCAAGTCAATTGTTGGTAAAGAAATTCATAGATTCTCCAAGGATGTGAATTTTCGAAAGACCCATTCAACACAGAACAACAGACAACCCTGTAGACATCATCTCAGAGAGAAATTTGAGCATAGAGGGTCAGGAGACTCATCTTAGCTGAAAGTACATTAACATAATTTTATATTTTAGCTTACATTTATGAGTGTTTACTTCATGCAATTAGTTGGATAGGAGTGTTTTTTAGAAGACATGGGTGTCTATTATTTGTATAATATAAGAGAAGAAAGTATGTCCAAAGTATCACTGCTCACAATTAAATAGAAACTTTTGGTAATGTCTTCATTCACATAGTGACTAATTGGTATCACACTTTAGACTTCTCTTATATTATTCCCCCAACATGCAAGATTCTTATCTTAATTGTTTTCTAGTGTAGGTTCATATACTGCATAAGTCAGTCTGAAAATAAAAGAAAAAAGAATATGAAAACCATCCTCAGTTATAAATGCCCAGTTTTACAAGGAAATAAATCTATTGAAGTTATTAATTATTTCTATATAGATGAATTGTATAGTTGGGCTGTGCTTGGGGGTGATGGTACATGCTATTAATCCCAGCACTTGGTAGGCAAAGGCACAATGATCATCATGAGTTTGAGGCAGCCTGGTTTAAATAGGAAGTTCCAGACCAGTCAGCAGTCACGTATATATAATGAGATTATAGAAAACAAAACCAAAAGCAACAACAATCGACACAACAAAGCCTAAATTGCACAAATCTACAAGTTTACCTACTTCAGGGTTCTGTGATCTATCCTACGTGAATTTTTCTAAAAGCTACTTTTTCCTCCTGCTTTTGCTTAGCATGTCCATCTTGTTATGTGTAAGTGATTGTTTCCTCTTCTCACTTTGGTCCAACTTTAACTTTTTCCCTTCTTAACCTCATAAATTATGCATGTGTGCACAAACACAGAAATAATATATTCATGACTATATTTATATGTGCATCTATGTACAGTCATAATATTTGCCTGTGTGTATCACTTCATTTTCCAACCTAGATATATTTATAAAGTGTTTTTAAATACACACTGAAAGTTTGTGTTTTTCATGGGAACCACATGAACCCTAGAGAACTTACACAAATGATAAGTAATGAGTTCTACTTTTGTCAGGAGGTTACTTAATGGATTAATATTGATATAATAAAAGCACTTCAATTAGTCTTTCTCTATTATTGTTTATAGTAAAATTTTATGGTTAATAGTGCTTTAAAAATCAAAATATTTTCAGATATTGCAGTAATCTTTAATAGTTCCATTGATAACTTGACTGATGAATCATGTATGGTACTCACATGGTTCTGATTGCTATACATTGAAAAGTGTACCCCACTGTCCCTGGTACTTGAAAACTACTATTAAGGTTTTAAAGTTCTGATGTCACTGCCCTTCACCTCCAAAAGCTGTACCCTTGCCTCATTTCCGCCATTACTAATGTGCCCACCATATTAATAGGAGCTCTGCAAAGGAGACTCTCCTCAACACACACCAGAAGTTGCCCTAGTCATGCCCTTTGATATCTTCCCCCCGTGGTCATATCAGAGAATGATGCTTAAAGAGCAGGTGAGCTTTCTGACATCATCCTGCTCAATGTAACAGACAAGAAAACCAAGAATCGAATGACTTAAAAGGCCATTTATTTGAAGAACTTATAACAAAGTAGTAGCAATAAATGAGTAGAATTAGAACCAGTGGATAAGTAGATAAAATCCTATGATGCTGTCAAATATTCATTACATTTATTTGCAGAAAGAGGTATATAACAGGGGTATAGGGCATACATTCCACAGTGAATTTAATTTTTTCAATGTGTTCTAAATTTATCTCAAAAGTTATTAATGCAAAATAATACAATTTAGTTTTTTGTAGTATTATTTATGAATCCACTTATTTTTGTGTTTATCACTTAGCACGTAAAGTGTAAAGATAGCAGCTGACGAAACTAGCATATGAAAGCTCCAGAAACTCAAAATATAGATAACCTTTACATAATAAACACGCATTGTTCTATACACCTCAGAACAAGTGTTAGAATCTGAAAAAACAGCTCTTTGAGTACTTTGACAAGCATGAAAATCTATTTGAACATGAAAATAGGATTGCATACTATTTCCTAGATAAGAGTTCACTCCCTTGTCACATTGCTTTCAAATGAAAACAGAAACAAAATCTAAACTAAAAGACAAAACCCAGTTTGAATGTATCTCTTCAATTTGGTGGAAATTCTTATGGTAAAATTATTATGAAAATTAAGTCGTGTTTGATGGGATAATAAAACCTGACTTTTATTTAATTGTTACATTTGTTTTATAAACCACTAGGAAAGTTTACATGCATAGAAGTGAGATTTCATCTTGAGCGGCAAATGGGCTACTACTTGATCCAGATGTACATTCCCAGTCTTCTGATTGTTATTCTGTCTTGGGTCTCATTCTGGATTAACATGGATGCCGCCCCAGCTAGAGTAGCTTTGGGCATCACCACTGTTCTTACTATGACCACACAGAGTTCTGGATCCCGGGCTTCCCTACCAAAGGTAAGTGTCCTGAGGACACATGCATGTAATGTGTACATAAAAATGCTGTTTTCAGCCAGGCAGTGGTGGCACATGCCATTAATCCCAGCACTCAGGAGGCACAGTCAGGCAAATCTATGTGAGCTTGAGGACAATCTAGTCTACAAGAGCTAGTTCCAGGACAGGCTCGATAGCTACAGTGAAGCCCTGTCTCTAAAAACCAAAAACCAAAACAAACAACAACAAAAATGTTGTCAGATTGCTCAAAAAAATTAAATATATTCATCATTGATTTTTAAAACACTAAATCTTGCAAATTAAGTTACTGAAGTAAAATATTCAATAAATCACTGATATCTGCTACGCACACAGTGTGTAATGGTTTCCTATTATTAAAATGTCAACACTCATCATACGCATCATGGAATTTTTGGTATCCGCATTTTTAAACATTTAAAATATATTGTAAAATTATTTAAATTGGTATACATAGCAATTTTAAATGTTGACATAATGCACACATATGTTCACATTTATACACATAGGTAACGTTTTCATATTATTTTAAACATATATTTAGAACATAAACTGAGACATTGATATCTGTATGTGTTGGTAATGTATTACCAAATTGCTTCCAGAAAACATTACAGTGATTATTCTCCATCAAGAACTGTATCAGATTTCCATAGTGCTCGAGCCAGGTTCCCATTAGCTTGTGCCCCTTTCTTCTAACTCCTAGGCAGCTGTAGGTCAATAGGAAAGAGTGCTTACCCAAGTCTATAATTTGAGTGCGTTTGAATCACCCAGAACTAAGCCATTTGCTTTATAAGGTTTATAAAAGTTTTGATACTGCTCTCAATAAGATAAAATAAAAGATAAGTATGAGGTTCTTTTCATCTATGAAACCAGATAGAAATAGAAAATTTTCTTCTTATAAGATGATTTCTAAGAAGTGCCTATTAACTAAAGTAGTGGTTTTTAACCTTCCTAATGCTGCAACTCTTTCACATGGTTCTTCATGTTGTGGTCACCCACAAACATAGATATTTTGCTACTGCTCCATAACTGTAATTTTGCTACTGCTATGGAACATAATATAAATATCTGATATGGAGAATATTGAGACTCCCAAAAGAGTTACTACCCGAAGGTTAAGAAGTGCTGATCTAAAGAATCCCTTTAAAGTTTCCAACACATTTTAACTTAATATAACCAGAATTCATTCATAGAAAACACTAAAGGGACTGTGTTTATATTATACTTTTATAATTTACCTCTGGTAGCAGGTACAACATCAAATGTTCATGATAAGCTAATATTACTTTATTATGTTGAAGTTCATCATTTTAAGAAAAATAATAGGTTATTGTGTTGGAAACAAATTTAATTTAGGACTTATAATAGCAGCAGATTATTAAATAGCAGGATGAAAAAATACATCATTAATTTATGATAACTGCTTAGTATTTAACATAAGCTCAATGCTAGTACATCTCCAGTAAAATAAAAGAAGCTTGGAAATTCATCAAGGCTCAGACAAAAGAATCTTAGACTATATTTAGGTAGTTCCTTGAGATTCCTCTCTGATAAAATCAATTGGATTGGCCTTTGTAATGCCACACTAAGTTAAACACAGCATATCCCAAAACAAGAAGGCACATGTGATCCATTCATTAGAATTTGGAACTATTTTTTACTTTGGCAGTACATACATCAGTTGGTCAAAAGAGGTGTCATGCGCATTCTATTGACAGCAAAGGTTCAAGATGGTTTACCTTTATAAGTGCTTCTTTGCACCATGGGATCATTGTAAATGAGCAAAAGAAAAATGTTAATGATTAAGGGATCAAGTCCTGCACAACATCATAGTTCATAATAATTAGATATATCAACCTGAAGAAATTTTAAGGTGAGTGATCACTCTAACTCTGTATGAGCATGAGAAAGGAGGAGTCGAACTCTAAGTGGAAAGAACCCAGAGCCACTTAGAATAGCCCACTCTCCATTGTGGTCTACAGTAGCAGATGTTAGGATAGTAAATAGATCTGGAATGTAGACTTGTTTGAGAATTTTAGAGGTAAAATGAGGTGTGCTTATGAATACACATTGCAGAGTCAAAAAAAGGCAGAAGTCCGGGGTACACTACAGATGTGTGACAGATGTGTGACAGGACAGTTGTTTCCAGCACAGGATGATGGAGGAGAGAGAAGCTTCAGGTTTATTTTTTCACTTGGGTGCATTCGTCGGGCTGATACGTAGAACAGCCAAAGTCTAAGAGATCCAGAGCTTCTGGCCAGGAAATCTGGGCCTCTGATTTGTAAGAGTAAACTACAGAAATGGGAAAAAAGCAAAATGAGTCTATGATTGGTCTTCTTCCTGCACCTAAAGATTTAGTCAAGCTATTCAAAGACTTCATTCTTCCTTCTTATCTTCCCTGCATCCTTCCCCAGCCATGTACAAATTAGTTCCATTTGCTAAAATGGAAAACTCATTTACCCAAATATTCCAAAATTCAAATCCCACCATTGTGTTAATCAGTTTTCCAATATGGAAAAGCTTTTAAATATGAAATTTCAAATTTGGAATTTCAAAAATGAAATTCCATGGGAAAGGACATGAAAAATGAGAAGGGATGGGGATACAGAGAAAGGAAAATTCTCAGGGAGATTTTCTATGTGGATTCCTCCCACACACCTTTACTGTGCTAGCTATCTTCTTTATAAAAAGTGACTACACATAAAAGGACAAAGAACACTTGAAAGTCTTATGATAACTAATTAAATTTATCACAGAGGCCCAGAAGTCTCTGGTCCACACAGATTGCAAATTCAAGACTAAAGGTTACTTAAGGGTTGAGAGACAGTTTCTTGAAAATAGTATTTCAGAAACTTTCCTCTCTCTCTCTCTCTCTCTCTCTCTCTCTCTCTCTCTCTCTCTCCCTCCCTCCCTCCCTCCCTCCCTCCCTCTCTCTCTCTTTCTCTCTCTCTCTTTCTCTCTCTCTAGGTTCAGTTTGCTTGTGACACCCACCAGAAGAAGCTTTATGAGAGGATGAAGCATCTTTTATACATTTTCATCCTCAGAACCCAATATTGCATATGTGTGTCTACTAAGTACCACATGCACATTTAATTTAAACAACATGAGCTTTTCAATGGTTTACTCAATACTTGGTTTTAAAAAGTGAACGAGTGGGCCATTGTCATCTGTCTGATATCGGATGAAAATTCAGTTGCATTAAACTGCACTTCTGCTTCTCTCTGTCTTACCCCTGAGCACCACAGAACTAATGAAAAAGAATTTAAAGCTTGCGGTTATCTACCTTATGGTGTGAGGAAAACAGTAGTCCTTAGACAATGTAAAAATCGATTCATTTCCAATTATAGAAGTAACGATAGCTAATATAAACTGAAAGTGAAGCATTATGTTTTCTTAATACTTGGTTATGTTGGCATACAGATGATTTGAGGGTCATTTAAGTTAAAGGGATAAAAGATAAAAGTAGAAGAAGGTATATTTACTTTTAGTTTCTTAAAATTAATTACTAAACACTCTTAATGGTCTAAAAATACTCAGTGGATTTAAATAGTAAGTTAAATATCTGTGGCAATATAACATGCTGAGGGGAGATTACAGTAATCAGACTTTCTTATTATTATAACAGTGGAAAGCTATTCCAGACAGCAGGTTTTGTCTTTATTATTTAAATGCAACATATAGCTAACTGATATTACTTCAATCTAGTCTGCAAAAAATATGACACATGTGGGTTCATTTTGGTTTTATTATTCTAACATAATATCCTAAGCGGAATTTCCATTTTATCGTACACCATTTGATGCAAACAAAATACTCAATACATTACTTACATTTTTTACTTTAATAATATAAATAATATTCCATACATGCTAATTTTTGAAAAGAGAAAAAAGAAAACTGAACAAAAAATGAAAAGATCATTTACCCAAGACACAATAATAAAATACACTTTATATAATGCATATTAAGCTAAAATGTTTTAATGCTAATAGAGAAATACCTTATGAATACAATTTACAAGCATGGATAGGTCCTATAAGGATGAAATGACAGTCATTTCCAGTTGTCCTTCCATCTTGCTACAATTACTGAGTCTTAATTAAATTCACAGTTTAATAAACATTTTCTCTCTACTTGACATATAGACATACCTGCTATATATTTTTTCAATTTATTTACTTTTATTATTGAGATAATAATTACAGCATTTTCCCCTAGTCTTTCCTCCCATATGCCTGTGCTCCCCACGTTCTTTCAATTTCATAGCCTTCTTTCAGTAATTGCTATTACATGCATATATGCATATGTATATACACATTTGCATAAGCTTTCTGAGCTTAAGAGGAATTCCAAAGTTTGTATTTTCATAACTGCACTATATAAGGATTCACGATAAAACCAAATTTAAAAAGCAAAAACTGCATATGCAATTTTGAGACTACTTTTTATCTAAAAATCTCCTTTATACTGTAATGAAAACATATATTGGGTGTGTGTATATGAATATATGCATACAATATATACACATACACACACACATATATATACACACACACATACACACACCAAAAACCGTATTTATCAACTTCCTAAAGGATAAAAAAAGACAACTGTACCTTTGTTGAAAGACTTCGACTCAAAACTAGGTACTTAAAGAACCATTATAGGCATCATCTGTCTCCAAGATTCTACTTTGAAGTCATAAATAACACTCTTAGACACCTGAGCACAAGGAATGAGCTTGAAAGATCATCACTATAAGAAGGCAGCTAGTGCGCAGAATCTCCAACATGTAGAACAGGAGCAGGAAGTCACATGCTCAATTTCACTTCAAACGAATAGGTCAAAAGTTAATAGCTTATGCATGCCAGGAAGTCTAATGGCCTCCTCTAAGGAAAATCCCCAGTGACATCTAGATTTATTTTACGTTTTCATGTAGCTGTCAGACAATGTATGGCACATCCTATAGGAGGCATGAAGAAAAGCTCTGATAACTAAAAGTGGGATCAGAGGTAGCTGTGACCTTCGCAATCCTTTGGTCTTTCTCTAGTAGCACTTTCCTGAGGTTCCTAGCAGGATGACTCTCGTCACTAGAAATAATGCAACTCGGGACAAAAGCCTTCTCCACTGCATCTTAGCTCTTACAGGGAAAAGCTTTATGCGCGTGACAAATACTGCACAAGAAGCATTGTGCACTTTCCTACCCTGCATCTAATCAGAGTGAAAGCAGCATCGTGCAACCCCTGAGAGTCACCCTCCAGGGCGATGGCTAAAACCCCAGAATGCCAAATTCCAGACATATCTCTGTGTCATCACTGGCGACTGCTCTCCTCCAGTGTTTCCAATACCAACTCCATTTACCTTATGACTTTACAGCACTGTTTATTCTTTCTATTTTTTTGAAATTCTTTCATCTCTCACATTAGATAACATTCAAATTTATTTCAGGTTAATATTTCTCTTATAAACATTAGAAAATGTAAACTTTTAAAGCAGGCTCTGACATTATAAGGAATAAGCAAAACAATTAAGTAAAATTCATAGAGATCAGCAATAAAAACCCCAGAAAACAAAACAATATTCAAGCAGAAAAATTCCCAGCATGTTTGGAGAAACTTATTTGTCTGAGGGCCTGAGCCACTTGCTTATTCAACAGTCAAACTTATCCATCATGGTTCAGTTGACATTTCTAGAACTGGGGAAATCTACAAAGATGGATTGCCATTAGAGGAAGAACAAATTAACTTACCCAAAGGCATATACTGAAATGTTCTGTAATATATATTTATTTTTTAAGTAAAGCAAATTTAGATTGAAAAGAAATTGACAAAACAGTCGCTCTTAAATGACCCATGGAAATTTGCCTTATAGACAGATGTCTATATGCAGGCTTAGGCTGGATTCTGCTTTAATCAATGTCCTATTCTTAAGTTTCAGCTTTTAAATGCATCTAGATTTTTATATGTAGAAATTATGGATGAGCACCAGTCTGACTAATAGCTAGCAAGCTGCATCTAATATATCATAATCCATTAATACATTGTATCTGTGAGCTTCTGCATAGGAATTTGATGAACTCATGATAATGCTTTTGACCATCTTAGTATATGACTGTAAAGTCCTGTGTCTAGGCCGGTCTCTCAACCTTAGCATATGATTCCATATCTACAACACAGTTCCTCAATGTGCTTATCAGACAACAAAACCCAAAACAATGTTTTTGAGCAGTATTATCAAAATCTTACACAATGATACCACACTTATGAACTACTGTCCAATGACAGATACAACCTATCACTCATGATCAGAGAGAACAAATGAAGTGATTTCAAGACTAAACACATAAATAAATGATCCACTGAAGGAGGGATGAGCACCATAGAAAAGTGGTCTATGCTAAAATGCTCTTCTTTCTCTTCCTCTCTCTCTCCTTTCCTCTCTTTGTCTCTTTCTCTTTCCCTCCTTCTCTCCCTCTTCCTCTCTACTCCTCCTCTTCTCTTCTATTTCCTCATCCTCTTCTCTGAAGCTATATGGCTCAAACAAAGTCATTTCGTGGGTGAAATAGCATGGAGCCCTTCTGCCTTTATTCTCTGTCCTTAGACAATTGTGTTCCTTTGATTGAGAAGTGCTCCCTGGCAGCAATTCTGTGACTCTGGCTTTCGTACTGCGTTAGGACTGATTTGCTATGCTTTACCTGACAGTATGAATTCAGAAAACTCAGCTCCTTTTCAGGCACCACCCTCCTTCAGCCACCGTAATTGTTAGCATCTTTCTAGAAGGCAGTGTGTTTGGCTCTTCAGTAAAGCTTCGCTTATATTATCATCCTAAAGTATTCAAAATATCATAACTTCTGAGCTAATAGGGCTTCTGACATTTGTTTCAGAATGAAACATATTAAAACCACTCCTCGGACTCCTTCTTTCTTTAGTGTAATGCTGTATCACTCCCTCTGGGCTTCCCCTTTCAGGTACCTGAACAGCTTGACAGTTTGTTTTAAGTTGAGACTGACTTTGAGTAGTTCTGGTTGCTGAATTTTAACCAAAATGACCCATACCCCCCAAAGCTTGTACCATTAATCACCCAACGTGACAACTACAAGTGCCCTGTGTTTCCTCCACCACTGTGTCACAAGAAAGAATTATAGCGACAGCACACCTCCAGGACCACATTTCAACAAAAGTGCACAGGGCACATGTTATTCCAGTCAGCGAGACTTTGATGCTGTCTATTGCAATATTACATATTGTATCATAGGTGGATTCCCTTCAAGCGAACTTTCATTATATTATGTTTTAAAGTTTGAAACATAAAGAAATTTGTACTTAGGCAAGCTCCCCAAATATGACTTCTCTCCAAGACCAGGGTGACTTGGTTCTGTTTATGATATACAAATTCATCAAGAATGATACAGTTCAGCCATATAGGTTTTTATTTAATTATAAAGCAAATTGTCTCTATTTTCTAATTATAACACTAAGCAGTATAAGAAGTACACAGTATTTTTGAAATATGGATGTAAGTATACAGAACATATAAACTTTAAAATACTTCTATTAATTCCTTGAGAATTTCAAACATTGTACTTAGATCAAATTCATCCCTCATTTATTACCTTAACTCCTCCCACATCTATCCCTATTACCCTATCCTATTCAACTTCATGCCAATTTTCTCTTTTTTTTAAATTTTCTTTTATTTTTTGAGATTATAATATAATCACATCATTTCCCCCATGTCCCCTTCTTCACACGTTCCCATTCCCTTCCCTCTCTCTAATCCCTCAATATACCCTTCCTTGCTCTTTTTCAAGGTTTTAAACCCTACATCGTGACATTTTTTCAACAATCCACTGAGACTAGTTTGTGCTGTTCACATGCTCTTGGGCGTGGGATAATTCACTGGAGTGTGGTCAGCTTACCAGCAACTATCAATTTAATGAAAACTGACTCTCACTTCCCCAGATGCCCTCAACTATTCATAGTGCCACAATTAGGGTAGAGGTTCATGAATCATTCCCCCTTCTCAACAGAATGATGACTGGCTTGATTTTGTGCAGACAACCACATTGTTAAGAGTTCATAAGTGCAGTGGCCCTGCACTATTCCATACTGCTCCCTTGACCCCTGCCTTTCCTCTTACAATCTGAAATCAGCCCTCAGCCTTGGGTACTGGTAATATAGATATCCCATTTATGGTTAAGCATTCAACTAATACTAAACATTAGTTATCAAGCTGACAATACCTCCCTAGATTAATATAAATTCAGTAGACTGTGATCTCCTTGATCCTAAGTAGTTCAAATCCCTTACTACATTTTATGTAATCAGGGGGGCTCTTCAATGTATTTTGAAGGATAAAATAGTTCTCTGATTTTAAGTTTTGATTCTCCTGATCAAAAGACATTTTGTTTCTCTCTAGTAAAACCTGGACCCCTGTCCTTTCTCACAGTTTCTGGTAGAAGATATAGTCTGAGTTTAAGATCAAAGCAAACAAACATGGGAGAGCTTTGACTTTTAACTGTTAGGGGAAAAAGTTTTGACAAAAAAATGAATTCCAACTTACAGTGTTGTTCTTAATTTGTAGTGATGATTTTATTGGTCTAAAAGGAAGGTAGCAGGATAGTAGCCATGTTTTTGTTCTCCAGAGATAGGTTAATTATATTCAAATCTTAAGTTTTGCAGTGGGTAGCTCTGTGCTATACAGCAGGCATTTCCCTAGGCCTCCACGCCACCTCTACGATGAGGAGCTTTACCTCTTCTGTGAATAAGGCAGAGAAAAGGTAGTGAAAAGAACTATTCTGTTATGAACATTTAGGAGATTTCCTGAGAAAGTAGCTCTTGCTGATTTCCGAAAGATAAACAGGAATAACTCAATGGAAATATTCCAGACAAAGGTAAAAGCAAGTCAAAAGCTCCTAAGACAGAAAGAAAGGAAGGACTTTTTGGCTGTTCTCAGTTTCCAAAATTTCAAAGAAGGGAATGGTAGTTAGGACCTAGTAAGAAAGTGGCAAACACCAATGATTAACACAGCCCCAGAGAGGAATTTATCCAGAGGAGTCTCCTTTGCCCAGTCATTCTTCCATCATATCATATTTCCTTTATGAGAATTCTCTTGCTAACTTATTACTTATATAGTTTTCATATGCATTCCTTACTTAATTGCTTCAACATAAGTCCCATTAGTCATCTCTATTTCTATAATACAAAAAATAGAACCAGGTTAAAATCATTGGCATATAATAAATATTGGATGAAAGTGGTAAAAACATAATAGATGATTTGGGTAAGAAAGGTAAGATAGAGCCTTATAGCAAAGTGTTTTATTTGCCCTAAAATAGATTTAAGCTTTTAAAATCTTGATGAAAAAGTAGGGAGTTTTAACTAGCAGGCAGTGTAGTAAGATTTGCCCTTTTAAAGAAAATCTCAAAAATAATCTCTGTGAGACTGGGGGGTTTAATTTAGTTTAGTGGTTAAGAACACTTGCTCTGTCAGAGGACCTGATTCAATACTCAGCATTCACATGGCAGCTCAAAACCCTCTGTAACTCCAGTTCTGAGGAATCCAATGCCAGTAGAAGCCTTCTGACAATGAGAATAGAAGACTTGTGGGATCCTGGTTGAGGGCCATTAGGAACTAAGAGACTGACTGGCCCAATGGTTATAGCCAGAATGCCAGAGACAATTGAGAACGCTAAAGGAGCACTGCGACTTACAGGGATGAGGCTTGGGGAATGTGAGACAGCTGACTATAGAGGGCACCGGCTGGGGTATTTTTAAGCAGTATTAATTAACATATATGATGAATAATCAAATATATTTGAGCCCAATTCCACACTTTTAAAGGAAGATGTGACATAGAAAATAGCAAACACTAAGGTGTTGAAATAGAACCAGAGATATTAGTGTGTATTCATGTTTGACAGATGGATGAATAAATGGATTTATATACAGATAGAAAATAAGAAAGCAGATAAATTAGATAGACACACAAACAAATAGATATAGATAGATTAGATAGATAGATAGATAGATAGATAGATAGATAGATGATAGATAGATGATAGATAGATAGATAGATAGTTAGATAATAGATAGATGATAGATAAAAATAGATAGATACAGCAGATTCATTCTCTCTGTCTCTGTCTCTGTCTCTGTCTCTGTCTCTCTCTCTCTCTCTCTCTCTCTCTCTCTGTGTTTGTGTATTTCCCAGGTTTGTTAATTTAAAAAAAAGAGGGGGGGAATATGAATCAGATCAACCAAAGCAGTGTATGGTGTGAGCATGAGATAAACATTTGGTAGCAAAGTTCAACACTCAGTATATTGACACCCTGACCTTCATTTCTAAAAGGTCCTTCTTACTAAAGAATTATTTCTTACAGAACTCAGAGATGGCTCAGTGGGTCAGGGTAGAGTCTGATGTCACACAGGACCAGAGTTTGATTCCTAGCATACCTCAGTCAGTGCACAGCCAAGTATAACTCCAGCGTCAGGGGTATCCTCAGGTACCTGTACTACCACATAGATACATACATACACATAGTTTAAAAAACAATAAAAACAACTCTTAAAGGCTAGAAAGAATAATCCCATTAAAAGGAGGTTGACTTAAAGATGAAAAGAGAAAAATTGCAAAATACACTTAATACATCTTGTGTCATTAAAAAAGTAAATGGTAAAACAATAATGGAGAGTTGTTAAAAGTGATATTGTGAACCTCAAAATGAATAAAGTGTGCTACAATTAAAAGATTTCTCACAGTAGGAGTCTCAATAATAAATATACATATGTAAGCTCATAATAAGTGTAGATGACTTATGAATAATAATAGAGTGATGACTAAAAATGTAGATAATGATGCAATTAGACCAGGCCAAACCAAATCACCAAGGAATGTAAAAATTCAGAATAAATTTTGGGAACTCAGAGCTAGAGATGAAATCCAAGTTTTCATGTATGCCAAATACATGTTCTACAACAAAGCTGCATCAGCATAATTTCAGAACATCACACTCAGGAGGAAATCAGTACCTTTACAATATAGAAACCTGGAAGATCTCACCATAGCCAAATGAGCAACACTTTTGTGTTCCCTGCTAAAATACACAGTGGAGAATGGATGCGATACTTTAATAGGACACTACTAATAGACAAAAACAAGAATTTATGAATAATGTTCTGTAAAATAGCTAGCTTTGACTCATTATAATTACTGCTAACAGCAAAGCCAAGAAAAGATTGAGCAAATCTTCAAGAGTGCACACTAATGAGACCTGAAATTAATAAGAAATAAATCACCTTTTATAGACCCTGGTTTGGAAGAAAAGGGCATATTTAAATTAAATTAAATTAAAATTAAAATGTCATTCTTAGGATAACTGATAAAATGGGATCAGGACATTAGGATTAGAAAACCGTTTTCCTAAGTATCTATTGCTAATAGTGTTGAGTGTATAGCAAATTACATTCAGATAGCTCAATAGTGAGGAAACTGACACAATTTTTACCATATATGAACCATATTCATATATATGACTATATATACACATAGATGCTTATCATGGAAAATGTTGTCAGATTAGCAGCTGAGACAATAAGGGATTCTTTTTATTATTCTTAAGGAGAGCCCATGAAAAATTTTGAACTGGAGAACAAGTAAGATTTACTGAATTAGTTGTAGAATAAAATCATTGCTAAATAAAAAAGAAATAATAAAAATATAATACTTAAAAGTTAACATTGTTTTATGCATGCATATATGTATGTATAATTATTTATTTAAGCATAACTTCAAGCATTATAATGTGTCAGATTTGGGGTACCTGGTCTTATGAGGTCTCTGATCCATTTGGGGTTGTGTTCTGTGCAGGGTAATAGAGTCTTTTCATTCTTTCACATATAGACATCCAGTTTGACTAGCACCACTTGGTGAAGATGGTGTTTTAACTCCAGTATTTTTTTAGCTTCTTTGAAAAAAGTCCAGTGTCCTTAGGTATGTGGAGTTAGATCTAGGCCTTCAATTTGATTCCTTTAATCCACATATGTTTTTATGCCAATATCACCTAGTTTTTGTTACTATAGTTCTGTAGTAGAACTTGAGATCAGGGATGGTGATACCTCCATCAGTTCCTTCATTGTACAGGATTATTTAAGCTTACCTGGTTTTAGTTTGTTTGTTTGTTTTCATATGAAAATGAAGATTTTTTTAATTTTTGGAAAACTTATGTTTAAATTTTGATGAGGATGACATTGAATCTGTAGACAGATTTTGGTTGGATGGGCATTTTCACAATATTAATCCTACTGATCCATGAACATGGGAAATCTTTCCATCTTCTGATGTCTTCTTTAATTTCTTTCTTCAGTGTCTTAAAGTTTTTATGGCACAAGTCTTTCACTTGCTTTGTTAGAGTTATCCCAAAGTATTTTTCAGGCTATTGTGAAAGGTATTATTTTCCTGATTTCTTTCTCATTCTATTTAATATTTGTATATAGAAAAGCTATTAAATTTCATGTGTTAATTTTGTATTCTGGTACATTACTGAAAGTATTTATCAGCTTTAGAAGTTTTCTGCTGGAGTTTTGGGCCTTTTATGTATAAAATCATCCACAAATAAAGATAATTTTACTTCTTCCTTTCCTATTTGCATCCCCTTGATAATGTTTTGGATATAGAATATTTCTTCTTTCTTTGTCTCTTGTTTTTGAGTTTATGTTCAGTTACAAATAATAGCAAAATACATTCAAGTCCTACAATTATGACTAATCCATAAAATGTGCAAAAAAAATAATATTTTGGAAGTTCTTATTGAATAGATTGTTTTCATTTATTTTCTAACTGGTTTATAATATATATTCAGAATTAAGAATACTATCAATTTTGGTTTTGAAGGCAGTAGCAACCAAAGTTAATTTTTTTTTTGGCTTGCTCTTCTCTCCCGGCCAGGTTTCATATGTCAAAGCTATTGATATTTGGATGGCAGTATGCCTCCTCTTTGTGTTCTCAGCACTACTGGAGTATGCAGCAGTGAATTTTGTATCAAGACAACACAAAGAGCTTCTGAGATTTAGACGAAAGAGAAAGAATAAGGTAAGCAATTACATTTATTGGCTTTAATGGGAATCCAGTTTGCAGTGTGTAGTGGTTTGTTGTGTATAATGCAAATATACATGAGAAAACTTGGACTGGGAACTAAGGAAAACGATATTCTCTCATTTTCAGTTGAAAGGATGTGTAAAGATTGTTTCAGGGATAATTATAGTATTGAGTTATACTATATATGTATTATATCTGATGACATAAATGCTTTATTGAGGTCATTAATATATTTCCAGGAACAACATTATTTATGCTTCAATTGATAAATATCCATCTCCTACTTGCAATGCTAGAGTATTTCTGATGACATCACGTAATAAAGACATCAGATTTAATTATAAAAATTGTTATCTGAGCTAATTGTTTGTTATCATAAAATACCATGGAAGTATTAATATCATGAATTTACGTAGTGTAGTTTCTTCTTATACGCATTTTCTTATTTAAATATTTTTGTTCTGACACCCTGTGGTAAATAAACCAAGTGCAATTGTTATCTTGCTAATAGTTAATCAAAGATGAACCCATAAGAAAATGCATTTGAAGCATCATTAGGCAGTCATAGAAGGCTGCGGAAATAACATGCTAGCTGAATTTGGTTGTGTATAATGTTTTTGCTCCACTGTTAAAATCTGCTAAGGCATCTTTCTTTATGTACAGCATGATTTTGAGTAACCCTCTTTCCTTTATAATAACAGAATTTCTCTCAACAGTAGATTTATGGTTTACTTATTTGTAAATGTGCCAAATTAAAACTTAAAAAAAATCTTTGCTCAACACAATACTGTCAGAATCATATATAAAAATATTTCCACAGTCCTATATACTGAGGTATTTAAGCAAAACATAAATCTTAAGGACAATGGTCTGGCTTAAATGGTAAGAAGTTTTAATAATTTTTAAATACTCAGTGATTTGTGAATTATTTGGTACTTATATATTTATTAATCATTTTAAAACAAAAGATGTTAATCTCTCAGCTGAAGTGCACTTAATAGTAAATGAATTCTAAAGCAACTGACTTCTAAAACTTATCTCAAAACTTATAAACATCCACAAGCGAATGCAGGAAAGGAACATTAACACTGAGACAGTATTTTCCTGGATATAAAACAACCCTTGATTTTCATCTGATAAATTTTTATGAAAAGAAAACTATACCATTCATGTGTTGAAATATATTGTGATAAGGAGAATAACTTTCGTATTGTCCTTCCACCTTCCCCTGGCCTTGGTCATTTATGTTTTGTCCTCTCCTTTCCCTTCCTCCCCCTCCTATTCTCCCTCCTCTTCCTACTCTTCTTCTTCTACCACCTGTTTTCTCCCCCTCCTCTTCTCTTTTTTACCACCCCATTGTATCCTCCTATTTTCCTACTTCTCCCTCACCCTCTCTCCTTCTCTCCCTCTCTCCTCAACACTTCTCTCACACAGATTTTTGCCACCCTTTCTCTCCTGTTTCTTAAACTGACCAAAACACTGTAACACAAGGCTTCACACGGTTTAAGCACGTGCCTTTCTTTCCTGTTGGTGACTGACAAAATTATCCTGATCCTTGTTTGCTGTAACTGGGGCACTACTCAGTTTCCATATCATTAGTATTTGATTTTACACTTTCTTTTTCTATCCTTTCTACTGTAGCATGCTTCAACCATGGGCTACCTAGACTAGACATGAGAAGTATCATACATATGTTGTCAAGTAGGAAAAGGCTGCTGTCTCATAGTCATTGCACACTAAACATCACCGGATAACGAATCGGACCACAAATTTAGATAGTCAATTCTAGTTCCTCTTTTCAAGGAAAAGTTTTTGATTGAAGTACCTCTTTATTCCGTTTTACCACATGAAGGAGTGAGATAAAAATATTTGATGTACTTGGTGTCCATTACTCTTCAGCTCACAGCAAAGATGCAAAGATTAGTATGTAAACAGAATCTCGTGTGCCAGGAAAAGTTAGAAAGAAATATAAGAGTAATAATGGTTTATTGTTCTCTCATTACTTTTTGAAATATTCAGCAGCATATGTGACTAAAGGTAATTAAAATGTAATGCAGAACACAGCCACTAATTTTTGATTCAATACTTTTGGATAGATACTTCGCATCTGTGAACACCAATGAATTGATACAAATGTATGCTAAAATGGTGTATGTGATTAAAATCAATTGTGTAAGTATACGTGATTTGATTCTCTGGTTTCTCAATCCTTCTTGGTCCACTTTACCTTCCCACAGACAGAAGCTTTTGCACTGGAGAAGTTTTACCGTTTCTCAGACACGGTAAATTGACTTTCTTAACTCTAAGTAGAGGAATGTGATCATCTATAAAAAGCACACAGCATATTCTGCTCTGAGCCAGTGTTTGGTGGGGAAACACAGCCCAGTTTGGACTTAAAGCTACGCAAACAGCATTTTTCTTCAGCTAGGAACAATCTTTTCTAAGAGCTATACTCTTGTCTTTGTTCACTCAATAAAAGACTAAGTTATGATTCATTTAGTACACAGTTAAATGTAACTGGTCAAAGTAATTTTAAGCATATATATTTTAGAAATATCATCTATATCTTGTAGTGGTCCTCACAGGAGGAAATCATAGAACTGGAGAAAATTAAAAACAAATGGGAGCTAGTTGTGTTGGGTCACATCCTTAATCCCAGCACTAGGAAGGCAGAAGCAGGCAGAGTTCTCTGAGTTTGAGCTAGCCTAACCTACACTAGCCTAACCTACACAGCAAGGACTAGACCCACCAGTGTTATAAAATGAGGTTAGACTCAAGAAATAAATAAATAGCAATAAATAAGTAAGGAAATAAATAGAAAACTATTTATATACACAATTCTAAGAGCAGCTGTAAAAGCAACCAGAAAATAAGGTCCAAAATGATTTTGTGCTGTCTATGTATTTTTAGAATCTGTTCATTATAAGATTATGTATAGAAATCAAAAATTCTGTTTTAATGAGCACATATTTTCAACTATAAATAATAATAATATATGAAGAGATTACAAAGATACACATCCATGCATGACGTGTAATCATCCAGGAGGAAAATCTGGAGTATTTGTCCATGGATGATTTATAAATGTATAAGCCCAGAATTGGGTTTGTGAGATTGCATTACAAATAGTCTACTTTACTAAACTGAAATTTGGGGGTAAATTGTATTTTTAAAGTATTTCCCAAGATGGATTCTGCTGTTCATTCTTAACATCCCCGGTTAAGAGTCTAGCAAAATAATAATAATAATAATAATAATATTAAATGAACATTTTTACCATCACAACTTTATTGCATGTTATCTTTAACCAGTACTACTCCAAAGCACTATATTGGTTGGTTTTATGTCAACTTGACACAAACTAGAGTCATCTGAAAGTAGATAATCTCAACTGAGAAAATGCCTTCGTAAAATCCAGCTTTAGGGCATTTTGTTAATTAGTAATCAATGGGGGAGCCCATTGTGGATAGTGCTGTCACTGAACTGGCTGTCCTGGATTCTATAAGAAAGCAGGCTGAGCAAGTGATGAGGAGCAAGCCAGTAAGTAGCATCCCTCCTTGACCTCTGCATCAGCTCCTGCCTCCAGGTTCATGCCCTGTCTGAGTTTCTGTACTGATTTCCTTCAGTGGTAGACTATGATATGGAAGTATAAACCAGATAAACTCTTTTCTTCCCAACTTGCTTTTGGTCATGGTGTTTCATTACAGCAATAGAAACCCTAATTAAGGCAAGTACTTACTATGTTCTAGAATCTAAAATCACTTAATCAGTTTACTATGTTATTTCCCAATCCTAATATTTCTTGACTTTATCTAGGAAAAATTTTATATGATTTACTGACTATAACTATCCAATTAGCAATATTTTAATTTTATGAAATCTGAGTAAGATGTAGTAAGTTCAATATGGATTTATATACATGCACATATATAATAATAAATAATATGTGTATATGTAAAATTTCTCTCTAAAAACTGAACTGTTAATTATCATTAGTAACTAAAAAGATTTCAGAAACTAATGAAAATTGCACATTGTATTAATTATGGCTTTATAAAGATTTCTGATGAAATCTTACGCTTATCTCAAATCAATTATTTTGAACAGAAAAAATGTATAGTAATGTAAACTTTTTTTAGAAAAGCTAGATTTTTCTGTTTTTAACAAGTAGGATAAGCATTGTACAATTCTGGAAATGGTAACTTTGACTTTTGTAAGGCATTTTTCTCAAACTCAAAACTGTCTGGACTGACCGAATTCTTTATCCTCTTTAACTATATGTTCTGCTTTAAAATGCTCTGAGCAATCTAAGTCTTAAAATCCACTTAATCACAATAGACCAAATGATAGAGCGTGCCTCATTTCACAAGCAACAGTTTTCATGAGTTTCCTTCATATGCTAATTAGGAAGGATAGTCAAAGTAAAGAAAATCTATAGAGTTTGTTGCAAGAAGAGATCTTACATCAGTGCAGATGAAATTCTTAGAAATGTTGTTTTTATAATTTAGTATAGTATTGACTTGAACTTGATACATAATCTTTGAAATTCACGTCAGTTCTATTAGAGGTACAAAAGAACCCTTTGTCCATTCAGAAGAGTAAAAATTTGCTCTCGTACACAAATTTCCCCACCCCACACTGTCAAACCCTGCTGTGTGCTGACTCCCACTGCACCATGTCATAGATGCTATCTCCAGTGCTGAATGTGTATGGGTGTATGCATGATATGAAAATATTTTTGTTAGAGGTCACTGTTGTCGTGTATGGAGAGATACAAGGACACCCTAGTGTTTCCGAACATGCATTATCTGTTGAGAGCTTTGAGTGACATTGGACTGCTTTAACGCATTTCATGTAGCTTCCTCCACATTACAGTAATGATGCAATGCTTTGCTAAGAGAAAATTCTAGAACTTGTCTCCTAAGTATCATCCGCATATACAAGTAAAACAAATTATGACCAAAATTTGTGTTTAGCTAGGCCAACAGCTTTCTTTAGAAAATAAGATACAATTCGCTGCATTTTGAAAATTGGTATAATACATTAAAATGACTTGTATTCTAAATGTATGTATTGCCTTACTTTAAAATACCTCAATATAACTCTTAAGATTGATGTGTAAACTATTTTTCTGTCTTGTGTTCTGTAGTTCTACGGTCTTAAAGCAAATAAAAAACATGTGTGTGCAATGTGTTGATTGAAGGGGGGAACCTCATGGCTGAAACTATATGGTACCCACATACATGAAGTCATTTAATGTGTTCCACTCTAGATTAATTTATGGTATACTCTAGAATGAACATATTCCTTAAACAGGTTTGACTTACAGTGTTTACGTATACCTTTAAAAAATGGTTTTTCAGTAGTTCAAAACCCAAAAGAATTGTTTCCTAAAGATTTGCTTTTATGAGACATTGAAACTTTCTCTTCTCAAATAAAATACAGATAAGATTTTGATTATTTTCTGAAAACAACTATTTAGAATTTATGTTAAGCAAACTATTCCTTTCAAGTGAATATAGTTTGAATACTATTCACAAAAAGTAATATTCTGTAAAGAAATGTAGGGCTGGCAAGATGATTCTGTATGTAAGGACACTTGCTATGAAAATGGATGAAGATTTGATCTGAGCTCTAATCTCAGAACCAAGGTGGGAAGGAGAAAACTGATGCCCTCAAACTGTTCTCTAATCTCCACACCCGTGCCTTCCTATGGCACATGCACACTGACATACACATGCACAAACACACAGAACTAGTAGGCAAACAAATAAACAATTAAAAGGAAAGAAACAAAGTAATATGACGGCGTATTCGACCTACAGACCTGCTAGAATTAACCAGACCAGCTCAAAACAACAGATATAATTTAATAATTGAAAACGGGGAAACTCACACGTCAGAGGTAAAAGTTCCAATATCCAAAACGGGTCCGGCGAACACGGTGCAGAGAAGAGAGTGAGCGCACCTGGATTCCCAGGTTTTCTTCCCTGGCTCCAGGTGGCCACACCCTAGCCAAATGTGATTGGCTGAGCTTCCCCATCAGTAATATAAGGCCTTCTTATTTGAAATTAAAATGTCATAATTGCCTCAAAGTTAACTAAAATAAACATGCGGCTTTTCCACACGCCCCCAATTCTATTCACTGAAAGAATTTAGTATACTACACCAGAAGTTAGGGTACATTTTAAAAAACATTCTATGGAATTCTTATCTTTCCCTTAAAATATCTATATCCTATTTTCACAATTCATCTAGATACTGAACATTCATCTTTAGAAACTTAAAATTTGCCACTTGTTTGCCCCTAATTATTTTTGGAATCATCACTGAATGCATCAAACATACACTGAACTCTAAGTCATCTCTAATCAATGCAAAGCTTTACTTCAAGTGGTGTTTGAAGAATTTCACATCACCGTTTGACTTTCAACTATGAAATAGTTTCATTGACCCTACTTGTATTTTCTTACGATTTATTTTTTGAAACAACACAGAAACATTTGACAATAAATTGTAAAAGTTATTTAAGCAAGTATGCATTTACAGTTATCTATTCATTATCTTAACTGTATAAAGAATGTTTGAAAGGTATCTACTAAGATAGAAGCATTGCATTGGAAATTATATATGTAATCTAACTATCAACTTACCATATTTCTCTGTACCTTATTATAATTCACATAATCAACTTCCTGGAGTCCTAGATGCTCAGTGTTTTGTGACCATTCAGTGACAATTTTCCTGCCTTTATCACATTCATATTCCAACTTCTTAGTTTTGATTCCTCATTCTAAAGACCTAGAATGAGACCAAAAGTTAATTCTGATTGTTCTGACCTCATGGATATGATGATATATTATTGTGAGGACAGAATGAGGAGATTTCACTGAAGGACTACATCTGGTCTACCACCTCAGCCTACCTCTACTATTTCAATCTGCAGTAGGCAGTCATATGAGTTATCCTTCAATAGGATACTTGAAACACAGTGAAAAAGGACTTTGATTTTCACAGTGCAGGTCTGAAGAATAATTACTAAAATATTTTTCTCTGTTCCCAACTTAAAATGTCTTTTAAAGCCTTATTATGAAATTATATAACTAAGTGGCATTTTAAATTTTTTTTTGTTTTCCTTTGAAACTGGCTTAAAGAATAATAAGGGGGTTTGTCTCCAGGTAAATTAAACTAATGTTTTAATTTTTATTTTCTAAGCAGTCATGTTTTGTAGCTTATTTTTAGTCCATTCTTTGCAATCTTTATTCTATATAATCTGTATTTAAAAGTCATAACATGCCTTAATTTTATGATCACTAGATATTAGAAAATATATAGACAACTTTTCAGTCAAATATACATATGCTTTTTAATTACTTGCCTTTGTGACATGGAGTTCATTAGAATATACACTGAAGATATTTCAAATTAGAAATTATATTCTATAAATATTTGAGAGGTGATTGGAATAATGACTTTCAATACCAACCTGACCATTTACAAACAATAATTTTATGTCTCAACTATTCAAAACTAAAATTAATTTCATGATAAGATAATGTATCACATCATATTCTAATTCAGTAACCTAATAATAGATAGTAGCCTTTTAAGGCAGATTCACCACTGTTTTATTATTTAGGATCAGCTTTTCAGAAAAATTGCAAGAAGTCACTTAAGAGATTCACTTGACTATTTTATGGTACTAGAAAATTCATGGGACAACTCTTGGGAAATGTTTTATAGAATATAACTTCCCACTAGTTAAGCAGGTAATTTGTCCTGTCTCAGAGGAACAAAACTGTAAAGTTCAGCAGACATTTGACAGCTCAGGAGGAGATTCCTTTTGGGGCTCATTGTCAGATAAACTGCCTGTATATGAATTTGATACATACTACCCAAGGAGTTACCTCTTTGAATATACCAGAGTAAACATTTCTTCTAAATATAGGGTATTTATTTTATAAGGGACTATTGATTGAAATTCCCTTTTCACATGACCCATTATACAAATATATGAGAACAAACAATGAACCAATGTCCTTCATGTCTTGGTGGCTATTTTTATCAAAGTTCATTAGAACTCCCATAGCTATGATTTAAATGCATCATCTCTGCTCACAGTACCTAGAGTTTGATTTCTCTACATGCTGGCCGTCTCTCTGAAATCCTACGATCTGTACTTTCCCCGAAGCTGAAGTCTACCTCCATTTTCATACTAGATAGATACCTCCACAACCACAGACGTAAGGCCATGAGCCTCAGATATCTCAGTTTGTCCTTTTTCATTTCAAATACAATTCATCTTCTAGTTACATTACACAGAGGAGGCAATAAAAGTACAAAACAGACTCAGCAGAGTTCAGAAGTATTCTATGTTGGTCTTCTCATAGTAGAGTCCAGAAGAGATGGCAATTTTTCCTTCAGTGCTTGTGAATTGTATTTTTTGGCTTTAGACTCAGTAAATCCTAGTTGTAGACCAATGATGTTAAACCTGGAGTCTGGATGAATTGGTCTCTATTGTCTTATCACATGTGCTACCAAAGTTTCCAACCCTTCCTGATCGTTTTCTTGAAGAGAAAAGTTATCATTCATCATTAACTGATTAGCTTTAACTGTGATCCCCATTAAATATTCATCAGTTTTCTGCAATAAGTTGGAGAACATAGTTTCTCTGAGAGGAAAGGAGACCGTAACTGTATCTCTCCCACATATATGTACACTGTGTTTGACTTTTTTATTGGATTGAGATTAAAAAGAAAATATCAAAAACATCAGTCAAATCGTAACTACTTCCTTTGTCCTGACAAAGCTTTCTAGAAGTTTCAATATTATCCAGCATATAAAGATGAGTGTAGGAATTCTTTACTGAACTCAGATAACAGCCAGTCTGCCAAGATCCATCTAATTTTTTTCAGAGGCCAGACAGGCTGCTCTAGCAACACTTATTAGAACTAGCACCCCTGCCTCCACTCACTCAATCAGAGCTGAGAATGCCAAGTGTCATCATTCAACTGATAGTGTTTGGTATTTACTTCAGATGAAGATTTGAATAGTTGTTACAGGTCCCATTCTAATACATCCAGTTAAAACTATACTTAAAAATGGCTAATAAAGATTAGGCTCAGACCAGAAATAGCAATATGTGCTCTATTCTTTCAATTGCACATGGAGTCAAAGAACCTTCTGTACTCTCTTTCTTCCTACCTAGAATCTTCTTGACTACCGATTCCTACAACCATAACCAGTTACCTAGCCTCCCTCTCTACTGCCCCACCAGCTTCTTTTTGTCAACTTACTGCATCCTTGATCCTTTTTAATAGTATCATACATTATCCACTGATTTTCAGTATCTAAAAAAATCTGTTTTAGCTGCCCATTTAAAATATTGTTTTATCTTAAATTCCTATTCAGAGTTGTACAAGAAAATCCTGACCTTCAAGACAGTCTTTAAGTGTCAACAGCCTTAATTTCATTTGGCCAATTAGATCTATCTGAAAGGATGAAATAAATTTTAAAAACTTATATCTGTGTCTTTATCTCCATTTTCCACTATCATCATTGCTTCTAATGTTTGATGTAAATAAATCTAGTAGACTTTCTTAAGAGTGGTAACTTCTAAAACTAAGCCTATTTCCAGTCTTCCCAGTGTGCCTGGAAGTCACTCATAGGAATCCTACCCATTTTCACTATTATCTTTTAGTTTCTTAATAGATATGTGTAAAGTGCTAATGACCTTTATTTTAAATAGTCAAGAGAGATTTTCTTCCCACCAGTGACCTCAGCATGGTCTTTGTAGGAATAAATGTGCCCACAAATCTACAAGTCCTCCCACTTTCTACAAAGGAAGACCTCCCTACCCATGGTCGTACTTCAGAGTTTAGATGAGTGTGATTTAATCACTAAGGCCAGAAATTGATGAATAAGAACACTACGAGTTGGAATTCTGCTGTAATAAGAGCGGCGGGGCTGCAACCCCAGCACCCCGGCCGCCTGGCTAGCTTATGGCCCGAAATAACAACACACAAATTGTATTCTTTTAAACACCGCCTGGCCCATTAGTTTCAACCTCTTAACCCATTTCTAATAATCTATGTAGCACCACGAGGTGCGCTTACCAGGAAAGATTCAGCATGTCTGACCTGGTGGCTGGCTGCATGTCTGCCCTGGAGAGAGCTGCATGTCGTCTGGCCCTGAGAGGAGCTGCATGACTCCTGAGCTCACTTCCTCTTCCTCCCAGCATTTTGTTCTGTTTACTCCGCCCAGCTATGTTCTAACCAATCAGGGCCAAGGTAGTTTCTTTATTTGACCAATGACCTTCCTCCATCAGAATTCAGCATTTCTACCAAACATTTTTATGCTGCATCATCTGAAAGTCTAACATTCCCTCCTACATTGATTAACTTAGAGATTCATGTGAGTGTGGATCACAGAGAGCTCTGCTAACTCTACACAAGATTAATCTAAATGATTATACTGCAACTACTATTATCTATTTGGTAGCTCCTGGCAATGTATGGTTACCAGACACTAGAAATGCAGTCTGACTTTATAGATGAAATAAATACAAATTACACATCAGATCCCAAAGAGATAGTATTAAGAAGGTTAAATTTTTCAATTTATATGTTGCACAAGTGTGGAAAAAAAGTATGGGCATACTGAATTCAAGCTTCTTAATTAAAATTAACTACCTACCTCCTGTAACTTGCTAACATGTGGCTCAGATATTTTAATATGTGAGCACATTATACTATAAATACTATTTTTGGAGTGTCACCTGCAAGGGATTATAGATGTAATCAAGACAAAACAAAATACTCTTTCACGTTTTCACCTTGAGCCATCTCAGAAAACCAACTGCTTTCTTCATGTGCTTCTTCCCTTACTACTGTTTGACCCCAACTTCTCGAGGATGGTTAATTAAGAAAACATCACTGGATCCTGAGGCACATCCTCTTCAATTTCTATCTCATTGCTCTTCCACATATTTCTTCCCCGGGGGGTACTTCTGTGCCATCCATATTCCAGTAGTAAGACTCAGACCCAATAATTTTCTGCACATGGCCTTGTTAACCCTAGAGCAGATCAGCACCAGATGCTCCTCAGAGCATAACAAAACTTTCTAGGCATATTGAGGAAAAGCTATGCTATAACGTGTCTTCTGTGTCCACTGCTGAAGTTCAGATTGAATTGTCCCTTACACTCTCTAAACAAAGACAATCTTTCAAACTAAGTTTAGCCCCATCATCATCTTACAGGAATCTGAGTTGTTTCTCTAGGACAGCGCTTCATTGCCCCCGCATACACAAAAGTCAAGGGGTATGTGATTACCTTCGCACACAGAAGTCAAAGAGCTCATTCTAAGGCGGTTGTTTATACGGCCAGTCACACTGGCTGAGGATGAACAGACCCTTTTCACCCTCTCATGCTGGTGCAGCTATCCACAGAGAGTGGAACTGGCTCTATTCCCCATTTAGCTTAATTCTATGTTTTCAAGAAAATGATACCTTAGAAACCATGGGTCATTTTCAGAGTGTCACAACAGCTCAGGACTTATGTCACTCTCCTACACACAGTCAGTTATATAAAAAGGCAAACAGAAAAAAGTTGATTGTTCATTTATTGCATGTTTAATTTTCAATGAAAAACTACTTAGAAGAGTAGCTGTGGTCTCAAAGATTTTAAAATAAATAGTCCAGAATAGATGAGAAGAAGTCAATGAATTGGTTTGTTAAACGTATATTGTAAAATCATGAAATATTAGTATTTTGATAATGAACTTTCCAATTCAACTAATACACCAATACATGCAAATGTTCATCGAAAAAGCTATTTTCTCCTTTTCAGTGCTGTATTTTAAATATGTGGGTTGGTGTAATTTAAATATTATATTATATTTCAAAATTAAATGATCTGAATATATAATTTAAATTACTGAGATAATTTACGTTTCCATTCAGGAATGCAAGAAGCCGCATAATTTGTTAAATCTTAAAGATGATAATATACCATTTACATAATAACAATTAAATTCACATATACTTTTTAAAAGACAATTTTAAATCATACACTATGTTTATCATAAAATTGTTTTGAGAAGTTAAAACATGGCCACATGAATGAACACATTTATAAGAGTCCTGAGCAAAATGGTTTCCATTTTCTTGTTCTGAAACATTACAATACAGTATTACAGTAGTCACAGGTAACTTGGATGGAAGCTTTATTTTAAGGTGATTTTAATTGTTGTATTTTAATTGCTTCCACTCAAATCCAATTGCTTAATGAATCTTAGAGTTGAAATATTTCCAGTAATTATATGCTTTTGTCTTTCAGGTGGAATTGCCTCACCTTCATAATTCTATAAAACTTCTTCATACATTATTGAATCAATGTTGCTCATTTTCTTACTTTTAGAATCCATAATTATTCCTATTTTTCAACTTTCATATTTTATGATATGTAGTTTATTGAGCAGCTACATTCATAGACCTAATGCAGTTTTCAAGTTGGACCAAATGATTATTTTATCTCTTAAACTAATATAAAAAAGAACTATCATAGCAGTTTTATACTGATAAAATGTATCTTGAAACTTGCAGTTTTACTAGCAAAAAATGATCCTTGTTATCAGTAATGATTTAACTCACATTTTCATGTATTCATCGATTTTACTATATATTAGTTAATAGCAAATTTCTCTATCATGAGGATATTTCATTTATAAATTTTACATTCAATTTTATAGGTTTTAATTAAACTTTTTTATTTTTATTTATTTATTTATTTATTAAAGATTTCTGCCTCCTCCCCGATGTGCATATATGTGTGTCTGTGCATTTGTACTGTGTGCTTGCAGTGCCTATAGAAGCCAGAAGAAGGCAGTGAATCCCCTAGGGCCAGAGATTTATGCAGTTATGAGCCATTGTGTGGGTACTGGGATCCAAACTGAGATCTTCAAGAGCAATAAGAACTCTTAACTACCAAGCCATTTGTCAAACCCCAGTTTTAGTTGTTTATGTAAATGTATGGGAATTTCTTTTTATTTAGAAGTAATAGTATAATTTCAAACATTATTTATGAATTTTAACTTATAATAAGTTTATTATTTACTTTTGGTTTTAGGCAAAGGGCAAAAAGTGATAAGTTTACTGTTTAAATATGAAATAAGCCCTTCAAATTATATTCATAATTTACCAACCCACAGTATCTGTGAAGTAGCAATACACATATTAGATCATGTTATTATCTTGTAACTCTTACAAACAAGATGGTATAAAATAGAGAAACAGCATAAAAGGTAACACAAAGCAAGCAGCATTTTTTAATAAACTGTGCTTTCCAAGGAAGTAACTAGATCTGGACGAAATGAGTATTAAAAGGTTGTCTCCACAAGAAATAAAAATTCAGCCAGTGATTCTGGTGTTGACTTCCCTTTTGTCAGTTATTTGTATGTTTAAACTTGTAACCAAAAGCTTCTAAGATACACATATTTATAATAAATCTCTCAACAGCTTTTTTTCTTACTATCACTTACTTTGTGGCATGTAAACACCCTAAAACTTTTATCTCTCCATTAAAACTCATTTGGGAGTTGACTATTGACCAGAATACCTATAGGAGGTAGCAAAGCAAGGAAAACCTCACTTCAACTCATCATCATGTGCTTCTGCTATCTGTTCTTCATATTAAAGCGAGCATACGTCATGATAAAGGTTAAGCCATAATTCTGACATCCTGCACGGCATGTCCTGCTTCCTTACTAAAACATCTCCTGGTGTTTTCTATAAACAGGAAGATGAAGTGAGGGAGAGTCGGTTCAGCTTCACCACTTATGGAATGGGACCATGTCTGCAAGCAAAGGATGGCGTGCTCCCAAAGGGCCCCAACCATGCTGTCCAGGTAATGCCAAAGAGCCCCGAGGAAATGAGGAAGGTCTTCATCGACAGGGCCAAGAAGATTGACACCATCTCCCGAGCCTGCTTTCCACTGGCATTTTTGATTTTTAACATTTTCTACTGGGTTATCTATAAGATTCTTAGGCATGAAGATATCCATCAGCAGCAAGATTAAGCCTCTGAAGGCACACAAAAACACTGCAGTCAGAAAAGGTTTCCTTTCCATCAGAGTGTGTGTATGTGCGTGTGGTATGCAAATGACAGTCAATGCATCAAACAGAGTACTGGGAAAGAATTTACTTTTATGTTCCCTGTAAAATAACGAGACAGATTTGTTCCTTTAAGGGATACAAAATGCATATTGTGGGGTCCTGTTTCATATTACTGCAAGTTGATCTGTTTCCTTCATAGTGTCAATGGGTGTTATATATGTTATACTAGCACATACAGTAGACATTATAACCACTTTGGGGTTTCTTGACGTTTTTAATTCAATTAAAGTAAATAAGGTGGAATCCAGACTAGCACAGTAAGATTCATGAAACAAGTATAATAAAATATTGAGAATAATAAAGGTAATAGTTTGAGATGTAAAGTATATTTTAAAAGGAAAGTGACAAGATCGTTCAGTGGCAACCTCATTTCAGTTAGAACACTGACTATTGGGACATTGTAGAACCAACATATACAGGAACAAATTATCAGATTGGATGTCAAAATAAAGGCCATTATGTAGGATATTAAATATCTCTCTATGGAAATTTAAAATAAACAGCTTAAGCAATCATGCTTTGTAAAAATTCTATTCATCTTTAAATCTCTAAGAATAAAGATAAAGATACTGTGGGAGTCTTTGTTCTTAGATAAGTGTTACATTTATTTTTCATTAGTACCAAACACTGAAAAAAATCAGCTCATTAGTAATTGTTAAATTTAGTAGCAGCTTGTCTGAATGTTTGGTGATTTATGTAATTAAACAAATTCAACTAGATTTTTATATTTAGTTTAGAATGAGAATTTAAATATTAATATACTAAAGTACTTACATTTTGATATAAAAATTCAAGGAAAACTATAAATGGATTCATGAAAGATGGATTTTTTTAATAAGAATCATTTTCTCATCTAAGTTACGTGAGCCCAAAATACCTCCAAATAGCAGGAGAATGAATCAATGGAGATTGTTTTAATCTTTATAAGTTAATATATTCAAAATGTAGCCATTCACAAGTTGTGAACATTTAAAAACAATTTTGATTGGGATATATCCTTGGCCCATGCAATTATTTTAACTGACGTGGAGTTGTCTCGGTTCAGTCATACAGCAGCTACTAGTACAAGGTTTATAATAGAATTCTTGGTAAAAATTAAACCAAGCTCCGACTCCGCTATTCTTTTTCTTAACTATTACTGCCATTAATATTATATTTGAAAAGCGTTTAAAGTGATTTTAGATATTTTAATTATTGATTATTCTAAGATTATATAAAGTGAAAGCATCAAGAATTTTAAAAATCTCTCAGATGTGTTGTAGAAAGATCAACTGTTTTTTAACCAAATGGTACTATTTTCTGACCTTTAACTGCTCTCAAAAGTCAAAGCAGAAACTGCCATTTAAAATGAAAAACTTTTCAATGTTTCTGTAGTTTGGGAAACCCAATCATAGACTTTAAAGCTAAGTTTTGAAAAACTAACCCATGCTAAGCAGTGCTTGCTAATAAAAGGCAAAGTATCACTTTTATGAGTAATTTACACAAGATAAGAGCATTGTGTTTGTGATTATATGCAGCCGACAAGGGAAATAACTTGTTACTGCATGCTTTCTTTGCTGAAAAGTACACACCTGAAGGTTAAACATATGTGTCATTCTTTGTTATCTGTGAGCCAAAACCATCGAAATATATTCATGTATTAAATATAAGAACAAGATATGTTGTTTATGCTGAGAGTTAGCCAGAGGGTTTAAAGTAATGATGAAATACACCCCTTCAATGTTGGCAAAATGCTTGCATACATTTTTCTCTACTTTATTTGTCTTATTTCAAAAGTATTCTGACATTACTTAAATTGAATAAATTCTGCCTGAAGCAAACAGAAGAAATACAACGATCACAAGCACAGATCTGCCCTAAAGAAAATCACAGGTGTGACTGGCTTTCATATTTGAGGTCATTACATGTCTGGTTTTTTTAATCTCTGAAGTTGAAAGGAAATATATGAGCCATGACAAAATTTGTCAAGAATGACATTAGTTCTATGAAAATATTTCTATCTCAAAAGTACATTTTTCTTATCTTTCCTTATAAACAATTCTGCTTTCTATTATACTTACCTTGTCCTTCAACACGAAAAGTATAAATAGCCTTTTTTTTTGAGGCAACCATTAGAAGGCAAACACAGCTGAATCAAAGGCACTTAAAGGAATGTGTACCCTCTAATGAACCAATGAGATATTACAGAACCTTTAAGACGGGAATAGTAACAACATCTAGGGGAAAGATTGCTAAGCCACAACCCAAGGGCAAAATCAGAATCTTTTAAATGAAAATCAGTAAAATATCAATGATAAGATATAACTTAAATATGCAGCTGCACCCACTATTGTTCCAGTGCAAAAGCTCCAGAGTATTCTAAATTAGCCGTGAGGGAAACAATGGAGAAGGGTGCATGATGTTTGTTTCACTTAATTTTAAAATTTATTTATTTTAACTTGAAATATTGTTTCCACAGTAAATGCATTTCTAGGTAGTCTGTTTTCTCATTAGTATAGATGTGCACAACTTTCTCTTTCTTTCCTGTCAGGGCCCAGATTGTGAAAGGGCATCAGCGCAAGAACAATTCTGACCACCAAGTAGAAAGCACTCTAGTGGTCCTGAATAGCTCCAGCTATCTTTGTATGTAAACAGAGTTTTTCTTATCAGGGTAACATGAACAGCTTTACTATTGGTTTCTATTTTTGTTTTTGTTTGCTTGTTTTTGTTTTGTTGTTTGTTTGTTTTTCTTTTCTTTCTTTTTTTTTTTTTTTGACAAGGTTTCTCTGTGGCTTTGGAGCCTGTCCTGGAACTAGCTCTTGTAGACCAGACTGGCCTCGAACTCACTGAGATCCACCTGCCTCTGCCTCCCGAGTGCGCCACCACCATCCTTGTTTTATTTTTGACTTTTAAGAAATACACTATATTTTAGGAATGGGGAAAGAAATGTTTAATACCATCTATATTCTCTTTAGTTTTCCCATAACACATACCCAAAAACTAATCCAGCTCCCAGAGAGCGCATCATGAATTCTAACCTTATTCCATAATAAATTCTTATTGTATGGATATATTCTAGTAAACTTAATCTTAAATTTTCAATAATAAGTGCATGATAACCCATATATAGCTATTACATGATCACATGCATTGATTTTATGACTATCCAGTATCTATATAAGATACTGGAAGTTATAATAAAAATTATGAAAAAAATTTGTGTTTGACAGAAGATAATGATTTCTTAGCTACTCTAATATTTTTGTAACTGAATAGACTATTTGGATATAATTATCCATATCTTTCAGATTGTTTTAAAATTACTTTTGTATTATTTATCGCAAGTATAGTCTTTTCATCATGATATACCTTAACCTGCTAGTTACTTGGAAAAATGGATTATTGTGCTAGTAACTAAGTTTCCTTCTGTTTATAAAATGTGCACTCTAGGGAACTGACCTATGAGAATATGAGAGGTAAGAAAAGTAAAATATGAAATATGTTGAATAGTAAAAGTTGGAAAATGGAAGCACTTCAATTCAATTCACTCCAAATAAATTTCACATATTTTACTGTGTAAACAACATCCCAGACTCTTTAAAAATAGCAGTATATACTTTGTATTTCTCAGACAAATTGGTCAGTTTTCACTGATACTAAAAAGGCAGAGATTATAAGACAATAAAAATCTTGATCAGGATATTAGGGACATATTAGTATTATTTATAACCATGCAGCAATTTAATTTGACGATCTACCAAAAACAATTATAATCAACAAAAATACAACCCATAAACATAGGAAGTGTTTTACTTCAGTGGGAAGATTCTTAAAATAGTGATTGAAAGATCTTTTATCTCATATTTGAAATTGCAAGGCTCTTTTAATTAATGTTTACCAACCAAGCACAGTTATAATACTGACATTTCTGTCCTGTTAACTTGTACTCATTTTTTAACAAGATAGTTCTGATTGTATTGCCTACGATTAACTTCAAAGTTGAGCAATGAACTGTTATTGAAGCATTAATCCTTTTAGTTCTGTGACTTCAAGAGATTGCAAACTTGACAAATGGCTAGTTTTGTGCGTTTTGGAAAAGAATTTAGTTATCAGAACTGCACAATATTTTAAATGCCCAATTTCAAGTCCTTTAAAACTGAATCCAAGATTATCTAGTGTGCACCAAAATATCTAAAGAACTTAGAAAAGTGAGAATGTATTTCATACCATAGCATAGAAACTAACAATAAAAAGAAGTGGAGAGATCTGGGTTAAAACCGGTCTCGCTGAACATAGCGGACAATGAGGACTACTGAGAACTCAAGAACAATGGCAATGGGTTTTAGATCCTACTGCACGTATTGGCTTTGTGGGAACTTAGGCAGTTTGGATGCTCACCTTACTAGACCTGGAAGGAGGTGGGTGGTCATTGGACTTCCCACAGGGCAGGGAACCCTGATTGCTCTTTGGGCTGACAAGGGAGGGGGACTTGATTGGGGGAGGGGAGGGCAAGGGGAGGCGGCGGGGGGGGGGGGAGAGACAGAAATCTTTAATAAATAAATAAGAAAAATAAAAAATAAGAGAGAACAGCAGCACAGGAATGCCAGAGCCACTGCCCCACCCTGAGCATGAGGATCAGCAGTATTTGCACTTTTCCATGGGTAGATCCATTGTTGTTAGCACAGATACACCGCCCTCCATTCAGTCGTGGTTACAAGTGGCAAAGGACTTGTCACTGGTGAAGTCAGAAGAGGTCATCCTGTAGGATGCTTTGTCAGGTAAGAGAGCCAGACTCTGCAGAACTCAGTGGCAGCTGGTACCCAACTAGCCCCCAGATACATTTAGTTTGAAGAGATTACTTGTAGAAAAATCTATATACAATGGAAACCAACAAAAATGATTGATAAAATACAGAGCCATTTGTATATGTGTGACATTTGCCCATGCCTGTGTATGTACACAAAATTCCAATCTTGTAAATAATTTCTTTACATGTAACTCAGTTATGTTCTTTTCTTTTGCCAAAATAAATAAATAAACCAGACACAGAAATCATCAAAAAAAAATCTAAAGAAGTTCCCAAGTGCAATGTCTTTCAAATAATTTTAACAAGAAAATCTTAGCTGAACTTATATGAATAATAAATAAAATGAAGTACTGCCACAAAAATTAGAATTCTATAAAATACTTATATTTTTAATATAGAAAGTGACTCATATTCTCCATGATGCCTTCAGAATTCATTGCTGTGTTTTCTTTGGGGGCTTATAATTCTATCCATAACACTACATACTAACTACAGGAATGCAGCTCAAGGGAGAGAGTGCTTGCCTGGCACAAAGAAGACCCAGGGTTCAATCCAACATTACTGAACTTAATAATACACTGTTTAGACTGTCTCCTAGCTCTCAAATAGAGACAGAGGATCTGGATAAGCCGAGGATCTGGATAAGCCGAGGTTATCCAAAAGGGATGTTTGCTTCTTAAAAAGGAAATTCCACTTTGTCCCACTTAGAGTTCATTGTACACTTCCTACACTGCCACTATTTGGACCATTCAATATTCTTATTATTATTTTATTTACTTAGGAAATTCACTGGGCACTTTGTCAAATATTAAGATGTATTCAGGCTTATAAAATAGTGAAATATAAAATTGTTTATTTATTAAAGTGAATTAGTAAAAGTTCTATGTAAACTATTTACAGTAACTTAGTTTCTTCCTATAACTCAGCAATTATTTTAAGCTAAATATTTATTAAATGCATTTCAGATATAAAAATAGATAATACCCTGTAAAGAAATACAAATTAAAAAACTGAAATAAACATAAAGCTTTTTATTTAGAATAAAAGTGTAATTCAAATATAATGTCCTGATTAGGTTTTATTTTAATACTTGATTTTTCACTAAAGTGTTTAAGGAAAGATATCATCAGAGAATTTGAGCTCTACACACAGTGTCTAGCCAAGCTGTTAATGTACTGGAGGAGTAAGGAACTCTGAATTAAATGCCAAAAAAGGATTCAGATGTAAAAACTGTACTTGAACTTGTTTGAATGATTTTGCATTTCTTTACTGTTTCATCTTTATGAATTATGCAAAAGCTTTTTCTTAACCTTACACTTAAATGTAGGAGGAGTGATGATACTTTGGAAAATATAGTGAAGCATCTTGACATTTTGAGGGTGTTATGTAATATACTGTGGGAACTAAAATAAAAAGAAACCATGTCATATATTTTTCAATGAAATCGCTTTCATGATGTGTCGTGATTTCATAATATTAGTGAGAAAAGATGATCTATAAAACTATACCGCAGAAAAGTATTGCTATTTTATTATGCTAATTATTTTTCTGTACATCTGAAGTGTGTCTTTCTGAGTGGCATATTTGAGTACTTTATTCTGTCCAGATTTATGTCACAGTTTTCAAGACATTATGCTTTAAATGTATTAAAATGATATGCACGATTTTATCAAATTGCTATTTGTTATATTACCGTTAGTTTAATTTTACAGCTAGCAGATTCTCTAATAATCATTAACTTGTGAATAATATATGGTCTTTCTCATGTAACTGCAGATAATTTAATCAGAAATAGAATAAAAATTAATGTTTTTCAAGATGGTGATTCTCTTTTTGTCTAATTATCTATAGAGAAACTTTATCAAAGAATTACATTATCATATGTCAAAAATCCTACTCTACTTCTCCCATTAGAAACTATCACATCTGGGATTTTCTTTTTCTTAATTAAAAATTCCACCTCCTCCCCTTCCCATTTCCCTCCTGCTCCCCTCATCCCCCTTCCCCTCCCTCTCCAGTCCAAAGACCAGTCAGGGTTCCCTGCCCTGTGGGAAGTCCAAGGTCCTCCCCGCCTCCATCCAGGTCTAGGAAGGCGAGCATCCAAACAGACTAGGCTCCCACAAAGCCAGTACATGCAGTAGGATCAAAACCCAGTGCCATTGTCCTTGGCTTCTCAGTCAGCCCTCATTGTCCACCACGTTCAGAGAGTCCGGTTTTATCCCATGCTTTTTCAGTCCCAGTCCAGTTGGCCTTGGTGAGCTCCAATTAGACCAGCCCCACCGTCTCAGTGGGTGGGCGCACCCCTGGCGGTCCTGACTTCCTTGCAACCTACCCCAGGGTCCAGCAATACCACAATACCACTCTTGGGAATATACCCAAGAGATGCCCTATCATACTATAAAAGCATTTGTTCAACTATGTTCATAGCAGCATTATTTGTAATAGCCAGAACCTAGAAACAACCTAGATGCCCTTCAATGGAAGAATGGATAAAGAGAGGGTGGAATATATATATATTACTCAGCGATAAAAAACAATGACATCTTGAATTTTGCATGCAAATGGATGGAAATAGAAAACACTATCCTGAGTGAGGTAACCCAGACCCAAAAAGATGAACATGGTATGTACTCACTCTTAAGTGGTTTCTAGCCATAAATAAAGGATATTGAGCCTATAATTCGTGATCCTAGAGAAGCTAAATAAGAATGTAAACCCAAAGAAAAACATATAGTTATCCTCATGGATATTGGAAGTAGATAAGATTGCCAGGCAAAAATTGGGAACTTGGGGGTGGGGATGGGATGGGGGTAAGGGGAGACGGGAGAGAAAAGTGTGAAGGGGAGGATGGGGAGAGCTTGGGAGAATGGGATGGTTGGGGTGGAGGAAGGGTGGATATGGGAGCAGGGAAGTATATATCTTAATTAAGGGAGCCATTTTAGGGTTGGCAAGAGACTTGACTCTAGAGGGGTTCCCGGGTGTCTATGGAGATGTCCTCAGCTAGTTTCTTGGGCAGCTGAGGAGATGGAGCCTGAAATGGCCCTATCCTATAGCCATCCTGATGAATATCTTGCATATCACCATAGAACCTTCATCTGGCGATGGATGGAGATAGAGACAGAGACCCACATTGGAGCACTGGACTGATATCCCAAGGTCCAAATGCAGAACACATCTGGGATTTTAAAGCCCAAAAAGATTGATATCTGTCAGGATGCTTCTTTTTATACTAACACAGAATACAGACCTTGCAGCTAGAGTCTTTGGCTCAAGAGCCTATTTCTTAAAATTTGTTTATTTGACTTCCAGTTGATTTCTTCACAGACATTATTTCTAGATAGGGTTTTTGGTGAGTTTTTATTTCTTTAATCTTCAAACTTATCTTGTTCTCTACACAATGAAGTCTGAATATACTGGTAGTGCAGTAGCAAATAAATGGTAGAAATTTTAACATTTAGAATACTTTAAAACTATAATTGCAGGGCATAGGATTATAGCATATCTTTTATTGTTGCAGGACGGTAAATTTATTTGTGACAACCTTTTCTATAACCTTAAAGATTTACTGCACAAGGTTCAGTAAAATTTGTAGATTGAAAATTCCTTGCTAAATTGGTACATAGTTCCCCAATTAGCTGGCCTTTGTTAACTGTTTTAATGGTTATCACTTTACTATCAGTAAAATCTCTTGACTGAAACAGGGCATTGGACAAAATCATTTCAAAAAATAAGGGCTAGAGGCATCAACAAAATATGCAAATATAATATTGAAATTAATCGTGACTATACTAACAATTTAGAGAAATTTATTGGTGAACTAGGAGTTTTCAAATCAATTTTATTACATTAATTTTAAATTACCATTATTATTTTGACTATATTTATCATTTTCAATATCACCAAATGTTTGATTTGCTCCACATAATTTTTCTCAATTTACTTCTGTCAACAATTGCTTCCTTCCTTAATCAAATGACCTTTGAAATCTGTTTCTTCTCCGTTATGTTATATAAATTGGGGTGACCAATTACTCATTCACGGCATCTAAAATTAGAAGGAAAGTAGAGTTGTAGAACTATGATATGCTAGAAATATTTACCTGTTTAGTTTATAGTGTTGTCTTCCATCTGAAACCGCATGCTGCATTGCCCAGCTGCTGCCTATCAACTCTTCTACTACCATCTGAAAAGTCACTGAAATAAACTAAGCTAGGGTTCTGTTGAGAAAACCAGTCCTACGTGCAAGCTACAGCAGTGAGGGCAAACTTTACCCGAGAAGATTTACAATGGGAATAAACATTTGTCAGTATGAAAAGGACAGTTGGGGATCCAGTGCACAGGCGTGGGTCAGTGAGTAGAACATTCCTTAAAAAAAATTGTGAGAATCAGAGGGATTCTAGCCAAACTGACTCAGCAACACTCCTGATGAAAACACGGTGAAGGTAAAGATGTGATAGGTGAGGAAAAGAAGTTTGACCAGATATCAAAGGTGGTTTGGGTTTAAAAAAAAATAAGTAACCTGCCAGAATCCTTATTAAGACTGAACTATGTAGTCCAAGGACAGATAACAAGTTAGGGAGTACTCACTAAGGGATCAGAGAAGAAAATGATCAAACTTTGGTCAAAGAAGGAGTTTTGTGTCCTTCAATGAACTTATATCAGATCATTATATATGTATGAGGGATCTTTCCGAAACAATGTTATCCACATAATGAACTGCTAAACCTTAAATATCATATACTCACCAATGAGCAGCCTTGCTCTTGTAAACACAATCTGTTTCAAACCATTCATCATAAATTGATTTTCTATGTCAATGGCATGCTGATTTTCTATTTAGAAGGAGAGAAACATAAAATTATTCCAAATAACACGCTACAAAATGGATGGGTAGCATATTATTGACTCAGATATACCCATCCATACCTAAGTAATAATTTATTTCTGTGGCTTGATCTCATTTTTATTTCAGAGAATCAAATATGGAATGCAAATGCAGATACATATGTCTATACATATAGATAACACAGAGTCAGTAGAGGGAGACAAACGAGAGAAGCAGAGAGAGTGAGATATTTCTTCACTTTCAAATTGACCTCACTTGAAATATATATTCTGTGGGAGTTGTTGCTCAAAATAGTAACATGTCCCTTCTGGGATTAAGAATCAAAGAACATGGGATAAAAGACAAATACCAAACAAACTGACAGTCTTCATATTGTCAAACTTTTTAACAAAGAATAAAGAAGAGCTCAAAAGCTAAGTTTTACATGTCAAAAGATCCTTAAAAATAGATGAAATCCCCTGAATGAAGTAACTGTATTCAGTTATACTTTATTTCATAAATAGCAGAGTCAATGTTAAAAGCATAACTGATAAGATTATTTTCATCCCTTGGTACCTCTTTTGTCTTCTTATACAATGTTTTATAATATATATTATATATATATAACATATATATATAATATATATATATATATTCCAAGCACAATGAAACAGGAAGGCCTCTCCCCCTTTCAGAGCAACACAGTGAAGAATATAACATTTCAAGGAACTACAGGACACAGAAAAACAAGACAAAAAGCCAAAGGTTTGCTTTATATGCTTTTTCTACTTGTGCTTTTCACAAGTAATCAATAACCTCTAATCAAGACCCAATTGCTTTACAAAATGATGGGATTTAAATTGATGCCTTGACTAAAGCCAGTCCAGTATTAGATTTGTGTTTCTTTCTTTCAGAGGCAAAGAAAAATGACATGAAGTAAGAAGTGGTAGAAGGGTCTCTGTAACTGAGTATAAGTAAAATTCTTCTTCACTTACTGATGCTGGATCAGTTGTTTGCAATAGCTTGTTGACTTTGTGAAAGTTAAATAGTGAAAGATTAGAATAATCCATGAAGGTGCTGCTATTTTAAGTGATAAAGAAATATGCAGAAGAACATCATGTTGAAATAACTAATCTAACAGAATTGCAATACATTCTGAAATCAAATATAAAGTTACACTAATCATGTGGTAATATTTAATGTTGTTAATATAGTTTTGCTAATTGCTCTATTATTACCAATCACATATGCTTTTCAATGCACTGTATTCTATGTTCCTATTAATTAAATTAATTATTGGTATATGTATGTGTGCATGTGTGTGTATACACACTTAGGAGCATGGGGAAATATGATAGAACATGAATGTTCAGACTTCTACATTTAGGATTAGGTATCTCTTTCCATCATGGTTTCCAAGTCTTAAATCCATAATCTTAGTCTTGTGGAGAAAATATCTTTACTTGCTGAGCCAATTACCCGCCAGTTTCTGTAAAGAGAGATTGTGCTTTTGTTTCCCAGTCACCCACACCTGAATAATCACACAGAAACTATATTAATCACAACACTTTCTGGCTAATGGTTCAGGTGTATTCTTAGCTAGCTCTTATATCTTAAATTAACCCATTTCTATTAATCTATGTATCTCCACGAGGCTGTGGCTTACCAGTAATGCTCTGACACTTTCTCCTTTGACAGCTACATGGCATCTGTTTGACTCTGTCTACTCTCTATAACTTTATCTCTGTTCAGAGTTCCTGCCTTACTACTCTGCTAAGCCATTGGTTAAAACAACTTTATTCATCAACCAATAAAAGTAACACGTATACAAAGGATATCTCATGTCAAATTTTATGTTCTTTCCTTAGTAAAATATTATGATCTTACATACTGTCATTGCATGTTTAAGTTCCTATGTTATCAAAGTATTTGATTCTCATGATTCAGAGCTATAAGACGAATAAGAGCTGGTATTTTGTTGTCTATTGTCATCACCTACCCAATATGTTGCTCCCTAATTGAAGTTGCTATAACTCCTGCACCATTTTAGCTAAAAATTGCAGCGACCAACTTGGTTCCTACTGAAAGGTTTTTAGTACATCAGCAAATGATTGCAGGTGACAACAAGCTTTTCCTACACCTACACACCTTTAGCTTCAAGCAAGTCATTCGAAGTGTATGAAAAGCAATTATTCACATCTGGAATAGACTTTTGATCTGAAATATGAAATTTTAGATCACATGTACAATATGCCTAAATTTCCCATATTTAAAAATATAAAACAGTTTTAATATCTTGCAAATTTACATAGAACCTAAACCACAAGATGGCTCCCTTCCATTGGTATGAGAACACTAAACACCACTCAAAAAAAAAAAACTAAGTCAAATTACTGATGATTGATGGCAGTGGTTTGTCATAATGGACTATATTAAAGTAAAAAAAAGCAAAAACATACGCAATGAGTCAGATAATTTGATATATTAACAATACCACGAGTTTTGGGAAGTAAACAAATTATAGATCTTGTTTTACAAATAACAAAATGGAACCTAAAGAAATGAAACAACTTTGATCAATATTAGTAATTATTAGCTATTAATGCCAATATGTATTCTTGATGTTCACATTGTAGTAAGAAGGATTAGATTCTACAAAATAATAAAATCATTGATATTTAACTGTAGAGACTGGTTTACAATAAAGTCTAAGAAAATATGAATTGAAAAATATAAAGCTCAGAGAAATATAAATTATAAAAGAAAAGAAATCTCAATGGTACAGTGGAAAATCTGCCATGCCATTGATTTTGCTTCCAACTGTTTTTGGTTCCCTTAAGTGTTAATTAATGTTTAATCAGCACTAGGCACAACATTGATCTCTTCAGCCACAGCAGAGGTGTGTGTGTGTGTGTGTGTGTGTGTGTGTAGTAAATAATATAGTCAACAAAATGAATGTGCAAAGATCTTATCATCTTGTGTAACCTCACATTAAACCATGTTTCATGTCTCTGTGCTTCATGGTTTTCTAAAGTTGAATGATGCCAAAAAGTGGGAAATGTTAGATATAGTTAATTTAATTTAAAAAGAGAACTAAAATAAACCAAGATAATTCATGTGTATTTTCTTCAACATTCCAGTTCTAGAAGTTTTCATCTTAAAATATTGACTTAATTGGTCTAATTTCTTTGAACAAGTTAACTCACCACTAATCTTACAGAAGATGCAACCCAAGTTTCTAAAATATGTATGATAAGTAATCATATATATAATATTAAGATATGTTATCAAAGCGTTAATTTCAACTATGTAATACTATCTCTTTTATTTTGTTATATGGTTTAAAAATCTCTCCCACCAAAGGCTAAAAAAATTGCTCAGTTATAAGGGAGTTTCACACATACATAGAAAACTGAATTTGGATCCCCAACACCTGTTTGAAAACTCAGCCATAGTTGTGAGTGCTTATAATCACTGCCATGGGGAAACAGACAGAAGAATCTCCATGACCTGGTGGCCAGCCAGTCTAGATGAAATGATGACATCCAGTTTCCATGAGAGACTTTGTCTCAAAAACTAAGGCAAAGAGCAATTGAGAATGACGTTCGATATCAACATCTGGCCTCCATGTATTTGTTCATGCACATGAACACGTACGCACATTCACCACACATATAACGTTCATCTCAAAGTCATAAATATCTTAAACTTATGTGCCAGGTGCAGTAGCACACACAATTAATCCCAACACACAGGAGGCAAAGACAGGCAGATCTCTATGAACTCAAGGCCAGCAGGGTTTACACAGAGAGTTCCAAGTATGTGTATACATTGTGCGTTTGTGTGGGTGTACATGTGTACAGTTTACCACAGAGGCCAGAAGAGAGTGTCAGATCCTGAGTTATTAGCACAAGTGACTGTGAGTCGCCAGACCTGGGTAAAAGGGATTGAATTCCGGTACTTTGAAAGATTAACAAGTACTCTTAACCACTTAGCCATCTCTTCAGTCCCATAAAATGTTGTTTAAAAAATTATAAATAACCTTCAAACATCATCGTAATAGAAAAACATAGGGATTGACATCAGCCATGAAAATCCATGTTTAGTTTATTAAGGTACATCTACTGGAAAAAGAGAAGGGCCAGAAAATTATTTTAAATAAAATGGTATTTAAAAATTAATTTGAGCATTTTAGAGTTGTTCCCCTTTAACATGTATGTGTTTCCTTAAACACACATGTATTCGTTAAGAAGCTGACAATTAATTTTATGGCCTATTTGATATTTAGTGTCAATGTTGAAACCATTTCAATTTCAGTTTCAGTATATTTACTAACAAAATATTCCTAAAATATTGCTGCAACTTATAAATGGCGTCATTTTCAAAACCTGAAAAGCAAACACAAAAGCCAAAATAACAGTGATGATTACAATAAGCCGTGTAAGTTTTAGAACAAAAATGTCTTTATGTGGCTCCTGACAAGTTAGGAATTATTATAAATTTAGCAAGACAAGAGTTCAATTAAAGCCCAGCCAAATGTGCTCTGCTCCTTTGCCCTTTCTACATTTACCGCCCCCTTGTCATCTCGAGGTTTTAAAATTTAGATGACACTAATTAGGTCCAAGAACCCTGATCCAGAGACATTTACTAGAACAAGAGAAATGCAAAATAAAGAAAACTTCCATGCTAAATGAGACAATGAGTCTGCAGAAAGCAATGTAAACTCGGGGAGTATCTCTAGTCAACTCTAAACAAGGTTGGTTCTCCCAGTCTTCTCTAATGGGAAAAAAATGTAGAAGTTGCAAAAAAACATGTGTATTTCTTGGATGCTAAAGTCTAATGGTTTTCACAGTCTCCATCAATGGAGAAATTTAAAGGTTTCAGAACAAAGATCAGGATTAATTGAAAACTCACCTATTCACTGTTATCTATATCTTTAGTATGACAGTACATATTTTCTTTATTTTCATTATACAGTCATTAAAACTGCATTTCTCATTGGTGGGCTATTTATTATTTAATAGAACCATTAATTATTCTTCAAACTTGAACAGTAAGAATTATTGTCATTTTGTAAATAAATCAATGGACTCTACTCAGCTAATAATTGCTGGTGATTATGAAAACAGAGACAAACAATGCCAGGCTGATCTTAGCTTACCTTCCTTAGTCATTGTTTTAAACTAACTATAAATATTTTTTCCTTAAAATATTTTTTTAATATTTTAAGCTAGTTTGTGGCATGTTAAATTTCCTGATCCCCAAGACATTCCATGTTAGAGAGTGTTGCACTATTATTTTTAATAGAAGAAGACAATCATTAGTGCAAAACAAATACCTCTCAAAATTCAAGAGTTATAGCCCAACACATGTCTTTAATAAGGGAAATTTAGAGGAAAAGAAACTGTAAATCAAAATAAAAGAGTAAACATTTAATATGGTTTAAAAGATTGCTAAAATATGAAAATTAATTTATCACAAAAAATACAATAAAGCAGACTTTAGCTGACTTCTAAATGTGTTCATATTGTTGTCAAAATTCAAATTTGCAAATACTGCTGCCATGACAAGGCTGAAATTGTTTATACCAATTCCTCCTAATTCTGTCACCCTGGAGTTTCTTTAATTGGTGAGACATGTACAAAAGAAGTTTTACCAACATTTGCATTTTGCACATTATAATTCTTTTATAATTCTTTTGTAATAGTGCATCTTAATGGGACATATATAACTTAAACTTATAACAAACATTGCCTCAATGTGGCTACTGTGATAAACATTATATGTGGATTCTAAATATGTATATAGTTTCAGCAACATAATAAATCTTCACATAAACAATCAACTGATAATAGAAAAAAGTTACCTTGAACAGTATTTACTGTGTGGCAAAAGCAAAGTCATATAGAAGAGTTTCTCAACCGTATTATATAACAATATAAGCACTCTTTTAGAAGAATCTCTCTTGGGCCCAAGGCTATATGTGTGACATCAATTCAGTCCTATGACTCATAACTCATGACATAAATAAGACCTGTTAATGTGCATATTTCTCTGAATGTCACCATGACTCACCATGAGGTTAGCATATGCTGCTACATTATGCAATTCTACAAACATCTCATTGCTGTGGAGTAATTGTCCTACCAATCATTCCATTCTGCGGCAACCAGCATCACAGGCAACCAGGAGTTAAACCGAAGGTGTAACAAGGCCAGTTCTTTGTCTGTATGCTGCTGTGATGATGAATATTGGAGTCTTATTGAGGAGGTGAAAGGCAAGTAGTAGATTAGAGAGTCCTGGGCTTATAAATGTGACCACTAGGAATGAAAAGTGGATTCTGCCATGGCTGTTGTTGCAAAGAGTAGTCCAGAGAAGATGTTGAGAACATCAGTTTCGAAACTTCACCACCTAAATCAAAGAGCTGAGGTGGAAGAAAGTGAAATACATGGAAGACATCTAATAATATTATTTAGCCATTGTTTGAGAAATCTTTTACCTCTGGCTTTCAGTTCTCAAAAATAAATAAATAAAAAGGTGGTTTCATAAGTATTGCAAAAAATTACAACATCAGTATCTGAAAAACTCATCAAATGATGCCTATTAAAATGAAATAAAAAGAACATTTTACTCCACACTCAGACTGCCAGGATCAAAAGATCACTTGGATTAGTTAAGGCGATGCTTGCTGTAAAGATATGGACAAAATTATAAATGATATTTGCTTTTGGAGTGTAAGCTTCAGGAATGTAAGAAATCCATGGATCATTAGCTTATCCTCTTCTTCAAATATGCATTGACCGGCAGTAACTTGAGAAGCCATCATGGGATGAGTAGCGAACAGAGCATTCATTGCAGAGTTGGTCTTTCTAGAAACTGGGAAGTCATTCAAGACTTACAGCAAACACTGGCAGTAACTAACTATAATCACAATCTCATGGCTCTGAACGTGGTTTCATTACTAAGACACTTAGACACTTGCCATGGCTTTCCCACATATAGTCCCTAGACTTCACAGTTCCAATTCTCAAAAATGAAAGTAGGTAGCTCACTCACCAGCTGTAATACTCAGTCATGCACTGGCCTCCAAACACATAAACATTTTCAAACATATGAATATGGAAATCCACAAATAACTAAAATTGAAGATTGAAATTATCATGTCTTAATATTACTTCATAATTTGGTATGTAAACATTATAAATGCAACATTTTAAAATTCAGTCACAGTATATGACTGGAGAATGGTGGATTCATTTTTATACTTTTAAAATTTAGTATAAAAACTTTAGAAAACTGCCAAAGGTTGTACTTTACTTTTCTCTTCAAACATGGATAATACAGTAAGAAACTGACAATACTTGAAAATAGAAGATTTAAATACTACAGAGCAATCTGAACTTAACTCTTGATAGTAGTTGTAAACATGGAAGTCTAGTGGTACCAAATTTAAACACTTAATTCTTATGAACTCACGCTAAATTTAAGAAAGCCAACTACAAAGATAAAACTATGGAAAACGATAATAAATAATACTGCTTTCATGTTACTCTCATGTAATTTGCTCATTTCTTAAAGTAGGCTTGGATCAAAATTTAATTACCAAAGATTTTGTGTGATGTTCCTGAAATAATTCAATATCATTATACAGAACATATTTGTCCTTAAACTTCCCTTGTTACCTCCCAAAGGAAGTGTTATACAGCCAAACCTAGTAGACATCGCTGTGCTTTGAATTTTATGGTTCTTTCTATGGCAGTCGTATTCAATTTTAGCTTTCTTTCCATGTGTTATTGTCAGTAAATTTCACCCTCTCAAAACCTTTGACAATTATTCATGTTGTAACAAATTTCCACTAGGTATTAAGACTCCAGTTCACATATGTTCCAAATTCCTCATGGCTCCCTTATAAATACAGAAAAATCCTTTCTAAAACCAGTTGCCATAATTTTCCACATTTCTTTTCTATCAGACAAAACACCAGAAATGGTTGTAGTTTTCAACTGTTTGAAACTTCTCACTTTTCCCATCAGCTGCTGAATTCCATTGATCGTGCGTGTTCCTCTCCTGGTGTTTCTGCTACTCAGCACTCAACTTTTCACACATGGCTTCCAAACTGTTTTCCCTATCTCGGGTTTTAAGTACAGGCCTAGGGCCTAGCCCCAGACAATGCGTCTTTGGAGAACGACATCCAGTGTCATTGTTTAAAAAATCCTTAGGCCTTTCATCATCTTGGAACTGACGCACTAGTCAGAGGACTCACATGAAAGACACACGTAATCCGGATAAGCCACATTACTTACAGTTTTTTAGATATTATCATAAGTCAAGGGGACCTTTATACACCGCATTTTCTCTGCCTAATTTGTGTGGCTAACACTGTGTTACCATCTATAGTACTCTATTCCCTTCAGAAAATACTGTAATACATAATAAAAAAAACATACTGATTGTTTCAAAGCTTTTCACTCCGGTTTGTTTCTGATTTCCAAAATGTCCCTTGTAAAAGATTTCTATAGTCGCTGTCATACAGTTATTTATTCTCTTGACTATTTCCCCAAATTTACTACGGAACTTCTGAAATCACAGCATTGTAGTTTTGAAAATTTATAACCATATAAGTAACATATAAAAGTGAGTAAAGATTCAGCAAATATTTTAATAGATGAAGTAGTAAACATATTAGAGAAAAACCCTGACAATTCTGAGAAATGGTGAAAACATAGGATGAAATGCCAAACTCAACCTTACAGTCAGTATTACACAATCCATTCTATGGACACAAAGAAGAGAATGAAATGTCCATGTTGCTAACATACGCTTTCATCTTCAATTTTATTCAGTATTAAAAAGGCTACAAATACAAAAAATACCTTTGTTTAACTTTCTAACAGAATTAAGACCAAATGTAAAGTAAGTTACAGCATCCTGAACTAGGCAATCAGCCAGCCATGCTATATTCACAATACCCAACCGTGAGCGGTACATGTTTGCTCTACTTTCATGAGCTATTCTGTTATTAAGATGTGTCCAATGAGCTCCAAGCTTTCAAGGTTAACTATTTAAAATACATGCTGGCAAATTATTGTATAATTAATTGTAATTCTGAATAAAATTTAAGTTGATATACTTTGTACAGCATGAGAAAGTCTCATGAAAACAATAGTTCATATATATGCATTATATATATTAAAGTTAAAATTAAATAAAATTAAAGTTTTATGCTCAGTATTATAAAAATGTTCAAGTACTATAACTTTGACCTTTAGATGTTTTGGGTTTAGGGATAAGATAGGGAAACGGGATGATTGGGGATAAAACAAGGTTGGATAGAGGAGCAGGGAATCACATTACTTAATTAAGGGAACCACCTTAGGGTTGGTAAGAGACATGAACCTGGAGTGGCGCCCAGGTGCCCAGGGCAATGTCCCCAGTTAGTTCCTTGGGCAGCTGAGGATAGGGAACCTGAAATGACCCTATCCTATAGCCATACTGATGAATATCTTGCATATCAACATAGAACCTTCATCTAGCGATGGATGGAGATAGAGACAGAGACCCACACTGGAGCATCGGACTAAGCTCCCAAAGTCCCAATGAGGAGCAGAAGGAGGGAGAACATGAGCATGGAAGTCAGGACCACGAGAGGTGCGCCCATCCACCGAGACAGTGGGGCTGATCTATTGGGAGCTAACCAAGGCCAGCTGGACTGTGACTGAAAAAGCATGGGATAAAACCGGACTCTCTGAATATGGTGGACAATGAGGGCTGATGAGAAGCCAAGGACAATGGCATGGGGTTTTGTTCCTACTTCATGTTCTGGCTTTGTGGGAGCCTAGCCAGTTTGGATGTTTACCTTCCTAGACCTGGATGGAGGGGAGAAGACCCTGGACTTTCCACAGGGCAGGGAACCCTGACTGCTCTTCAGACTGGAGAGGGAGGGGGAGAGGAGTGGGGGGAGGGGGAGAGGGGCGGGAGGAGGGTGAAGGAAATGGGAGGCTGGGAGGAAGCAGGGATTTTTTTTTTTCAATAAAAAAATTAAAAAAAAAAGAAAAAATCATAAAATACTTCAAATGAAAAAGATTCATAAAAACACTTCAAATGAAATCTAGGGTTTTGAATATATTAATGTATATAGCGGTCCCCCTTATAGATAAGGAGTATGTTTCAAGACCTCTACTAGAAGTTCAATGACAGACAATACAAAAACTTGAACAGATGGCATGTAATTTGAAGTAGAATATAAGATCTAATCTTGCTGTGCCTAGAGTGAGTTGTGCTATGAAAAAGCAAAACCAAGGAAATATTTAAAACTTTTCAATTCTCTATGTCTGGTGGTTCGCTGTAGGTAATTAAAATGGTGGAAACCATACCCACAAAGCGAGGACCACTGCTCTCCTTGAGATCTAACTACAAGGTATGAATACGATGTACCTATCCCAGTTCCACAAGGGAGGAGATGAATTTGTACTTGGATAAATTTTACAACTTGAAATTAGCACCTAAGGATAGGCTGAACAGAAAAGCAAGTTGATAAACAGATATAAAAAGAAAAAATGAAGAGAAACAAAGACAATGGTGCAAATGGACAGTAGAGCAGAAGACAATGTGAAATCAGATTGGTCCCTGGCTGATCAACATGCACTCATTGTGCAGTAAAATAATTAACGCATCCAAGAAGACAGAAATGAGAGAAAAGAAATCGCAAGAATCGCAGAATTCTCTCTGGTAACATTTATCATTGAGATAGCTTTCTGTCTGCTTCAGCCTGACTCATTCCTCTCGGTTCCTACTGAGATGAATGACAATCTCACCTAAGGTCATTTTAATGCCCCCTTACACCCACGGTGGCTTATGCACAAAAGGGAGGACTATCCCACAAAACCTGTTCTAAGAAACAGACCGGAACATTTTAACCCCATTTTCTTTTTGTTTTGTTTGTCCTGAGATTCTTGGCATGAGTCTAGACTTTTGATAATATTTGCCTCCTTGTTTCTAGCCTTTTCACCCGACTGGGCTCTGACATACCTAATAAACTTCTGTGTGTAAATCTGCGATTCTTAGTTTTCCAGGAGCTGCCCTATGCATTCCAATATGTTTCTAACAGTTATGTCCATAATGTAAGCAAACAGAGACATCCGGCAGAGAAGATGGCCTGGGAAAATTTCCCGAGATACTAAATAAATGCCTAAGTTGTAGGAACTACCTACCATGTAACACTAAGAGAGAACAGCAAACAAAGTCCAACAGAACTAAAAGCAAAAGTCAATGATACACTGGGGTCCCATGACAATAAATGGGAGAATTAAAACAAATGATAAATAACAAGATTTGTAAAATCAACAAACATGGCCATTATAATGGCCATGATGAGTAACTAACTGTCTATGTTAAAATAGAATATATAGACAAGCTATTAAACATAACCTGGGCAGCTACTGATTCAGAATCGACATACATACAAATCTCCATGTGAACAAAATCCCCTAAGTGTCCTGCTTACAATCAAATTCAGTCTTTCATTACCTAGTGATCATCATTGGACCTTCTCTACATGAATCTTTAATATTTTTTGACATTGATAAACTGCGAGGGATTTTAGACTCAAAAGCTCCAAATGTATATGATTTGTTCTCATTCTCTGTGATTATTTTGGTATGGTCTAAATCTAACCTAAAACTTGTAAATATGTATTCTTCATTGAAGAAAAAACACGCAAATAGAATCCCAATTTACCAAAGCATACCTTTCACACGACTGTATGTAGTTAAGGAATGCCATTCCTTCTAATAATTCTATCCTGCATCCTATTTCTCAGAAGAAACAAAGAGGAGTAAATGGGCAGGGGCCAAGTCAGCATATAAATGCTGCCTTGAGGTTGGTCTTTGGCATGCTATAGTATATATATTGTAACCTTACACTGCTCTCTTTGTTATCTTCAGTGTTTCCTTTTGAGACTGACTTTTTTTTTGTTCTATTTTGCAGTAGTAACACTCATACTTTTGCCGGTCTTGACAGGACCCCTGCTAAAGCGCTATGCCAGCCCTCCCTGCTAACTTCTAGCTCCGCTGTCACAAGATCAAGACCCCGAAGCCTTGCTTCATTCCTTCCCTCATTGCAGCCTTGTCTGCACAGCAGGCTGACACTGTGAGAACAACATGACTCTTGCTTTCTTCTTTGTAGTTCATTTTTCTAAACCTGTCCCTTTTCTATTAAATGTGTTCTTTAGTCTTGAGTTGTGTCAGGACTGGAGCGGAAGAAGATAAAAGTAAAGAAAGACTCAATATCTGCATATTAAAGCATAGGATAATGTTTTTATACAACAATCAGATTACAGATTTAGATTAAAAAAAAAGGCTTTACTAAAAGAAGGATTTTGTAAATACTTTAAACTTCCCCCAAATCAAAGAAGGCCAAATCTGGTCAAATCAACTGTTAGGATTCACCTAATCCAAGGCTAAATAAAAACACCCACAAAAGGTGACAGAAAGTGCTTCCGCACCCCAAATCTTACCACTCAAGTTTAAGGATTAATTTGAGCTGAAGGAACTTAAAAAGTAGCAGATGCAAGAGCAGCTTTTTAATCTCACTTGTTCTCCCTGTGAGTGGCAGATAAAGCTTCACCTGTGAAACATGTTTTTCCTGTACCAGGGGAAGAGAAAGACTCCTCAACAAAGTCTCAGGAAGAAACTTCTCCACAGAGTTTACTAAAATAATCCCAAACCCTTTGGTCTCTCTGCAATCAGTTTTCCCACAGTTGCTCTTCTTTGTCCTCTCGAAAACAAAGCCTTGAGGGTTTTGTCATATCTTTGGTACTTCCCTCTCTATTGAAAAAAGTTGTGTAACACAAACTTAAATAAAATTTGTATGCTTTTTTGTCTACTTGTCTTTGGTCAACATAATTCTCTAGTCCAATTGCTTCCCTCAAAAAATCAAGGTCAAGTTTTGACCCTCCTACGACATCTTACTGAAGTAAATCTTTGCTGTAAGAAACAAGAGAAAACCTGCCCTTTTCTTCTCTGGGGAACTGTGGAAGTGTCATGAGGAAATGAGATAAGAATAGACTAGTGAGAAAGGCATGCCTCTGCTATGGTGAATTCTCATTCAGGGTCTGCAGGTTATGTGGGAAGCTGGAAACAGGTTTTGTGTCCCAAGACCCATGGAAAATTGTCAACGATATAGTTGTGTGCTGTGTACTATGTCCCCATGCACGCAAAGGGCTTCACAGATAAGTAAAACTGAAATTATAGCATGAAGAAACAAAAAGTCAAAATAAAAGGAATTTATTACATGTGGCCTTCGACATTGATAGAATATTAAAGTTATGTAGACTGCATAAGAGTCAGACAGGAAGGTTGAAACCAGGAGGTAGCTCTAGGGAGTAAGAGGTATCTCCGTGGCAGGCAGAGAATGGCTACAAAACAACTTGTAATGTGTAGATGCCACATTGGGAAATGGGGACACTGAGTGTGATGAGAAGTCAGCAAACTGTGTTTCAGCAGGAAGCAGTGGCTTTACTATATTCCCCTTCAGACTCCCTAAACTCCACTCTGATAACCCATCAGCATCCTGTATCAAGTCATGCTGACAGTGTTTGATGTTGACATAATCATGTCACCTCACATTTGTATGCTTTCATGAAAACTCACTCCCTCTCTCAGTTGGCCTGTGTGATCTAATTCTTTCAACTCAGTTCAAGTGGGGGCACCTTTTTCCAAATGTCAGATGCAACACAGCTCAATCAGGGCAGCCTCTTTCTAGAGAATAAATTTTTCTTTTACAAGTTCCCCGAATTTTTACAGCTGTTGTAATTATTCTACCTAGTGTTTATAGCGGGGCATTAGTTCTTCTTGCCTATCTATATTAGATAATCTCCCTTAAGGCAAGAGTTTAATTGTTTCTCTATACTATTAATATTTGCCACTGCTGTTTGTTTTGTTTTACCTTTAATAAAATTTAAATTGTGTGTGATGTATTTGCATGGTATATTTGTGTGTGTGAAAATATGTATTCCCATGTAGGAGTATGTGGAGACCAGAGGAAGAGGTCAGGAGACTTGCTTCATCATCCTGTCTTAGTCTCTTGACTCAGGGTCCCTCATTAACCAGCAAGCTTCAGGAATTGTCCTGTCCCCACATTACCTTGCTAACACACAGTATACGAAGATTCTTGTGTACATGAAACTATGCCTGTTTTATTTTATGACTGCTGGGGACTCGAACTCATGCCTTCATGCTTGCAAACAACCACTCTTCCCCACCGAGCCATCTCCCCAGAGTCCTTTAACATGGATTATGTGTTTATTAGAATTATCTTCATATCACCACCCTTTACAGGAATAGCCTTTGAAATAGTTTCTAGCATACAACTAATACTGAAACATCCATGAAGGAAGAAAATAGAAGACAGAAAAGTAGATAAGCAAGTTACATGAAGAATTGGGTGAACTTTGTTGAAGGGGGGAAATACGTCTTAAAATGTTTAGCTTTTGATAAAGCGTGATAATTTTTAGAGCAAAAATTTAAAAGTTTGTGATTATCAAATTTGTGTTTACAGTTATATAAACTTCATACCTATGGTTTACACATTTACAGCTCTGTAAATGTTCAGGAATGTTATCATTCTGGCTAGTTTTATGTCAACTTGACACTAACTAGAGTCATCAGATAAGAGGACACTTCAATTGAGAATATGCTTCCCTAACATGAAGCTGTAGGCAAGTCTGTGTAATATTTTCTTAATTGAAGATTGAGGTGGGAGGACCCAGACCATTGTAGATGGTACCATTCCTGTGCAGGTGGTCCTAGTTCTATAAGAAAGCAGGTTGAACTTTCATGGGAAGCACGTTAATGAAAAGCATACCTCCATGGCCTCGGCATCAGCTCCTACCTCCAGGTTCCTGCCTTGTTTGATTTCCTGTCCTGCTTTCCTTTGATAATGAATAGTGATATGGAAGTGTAAGCCAACTTAACACTTTCTTCCCTAAGTTGCTTTGGTCATGGTGTTTCAACAAAGCAAGAGTAACCCTAACTAAGGCAGTGTCTTCAAATAATAACTTAGAGATGAGCTTATTGTAATTCCAGGTATCTGTTTTCCTTATAGACAGGTTTTAATTTAATCTCAATGCAAAACCTTTTAAGCTTTATTCATCCTCACTATTGAAAACCTGTTTTGCTGCCTTACTCCTCCCTGATCTAGTTGTACTTAAGAAACATCACATTGATTGGAAGGGCAATTTCATGGGAGCTTGGGCATCTCTTCATGTGACTTCTTTTTCTTATAATTTCATAGGTGAATTTTTCTGTTGCAGATAGAATAAACAGAGGATCATACTTGAATACCTGGAATATCCTGTCTACATTTCCCTTCACAGTTGGTTAAATGTTTCTAAAATAACTATTTTAATCTTTCTATTGCAAAAGTTAAATATTAAATTTGAACATTTCTTAGTCTTTATCACACTTGTTGCTTCTCCCAAAACAGAGTTTCTAAAATAATATCAGGGTGTGATGAAACCCAGAGACCAAGATAGCCATCCCACTGACAGTTACACACATACATACATACACACACCACACACATACACAACCAACACATACACACCACACACATACATAAGCCACACACACACACACACATATACTCCAGATTTAAAAACTTTGTGGAAGTCTAATTAACAAATTTGAATTTTAAGAAAATTTCCCTAATATTTAAATAAGTTTTTGGTGCAAAAGATAAAGTCTTATATCGACTTCTTCATAGGATAATTTATATTTTTGATTACTGACAGTAATTTGATGTGTTTTGTCTTTGAAAACTTTGAAGCAATACTCTTTCTTAAGGATTTTTCTTGTACAGAGTTGAAGAATACATTTCAAATATCAGAATATTCCTCTGATTTGGCATTACACATGATAGCCAAAATAAATTTGACTCTATGTACCATTTTATAATAAAAATTTTAAGGGTGGTTTTAAGTGTGTTACAACCCACTATGAAACACTAAACAGAGTCTTTTACTATAAATTTTTAAGATGTGAAAAAAATTAAAAATAATAAAATAAAAAATGTGAATGTAAGTAGTGTGAAAACATCACTGGGCAAAAGAAAAGGCCACGATATTCAACAGCCACTTGTTGTTAGGATGATTTTGAACAAAAGACAATGAAATAACAGTTAGAAATACAAGGGCAATTAAACCTCTTTTTTTTTTTTTACTTATAGAAGGTAATTAAATTCTTCTATAAACTCTCATGTGTCATCCTTCCTATACCAGGAGATAAAAACACTTCTTCAACCAGATGTGGGGAAGGGAATCGAGGCTGAGAATATTTCCAGTGAAGTTGAAAATAACCCTGCTATTATTAGACTGCCCAAACATTGCAGTTGCTTGTTCAGAACTGGCTCTCTTAGTTCACATTAAAATATTATTATTTGACTCTAATTATTTCTCTAGAACTTCACTTCCTGTGGAGCTCCCACACACACTTAACAACCTATGCACCTCTCTTCCATTAATCTGATTTATACTCAATTAATATTCAGGTATACCTGGAAATCCTGAGAAAACAGGGGTAGAATTTTATCCCTTGAAAACTGTAATCTGAAAAGTGAGAACTAATCTGATTTTCCTCTGGATATCTGTTGATTCTCTGAAGACAACAGCATAGCATCTTAACTTATGAACAAGTCTTGGTCAAGGCTCTCCATAAACTACAACCTAATCATGCTTCCTTGTGCTATATTTCTACACACTCTGAAAACAAGTGACAGCAGCAACCATGGTGTCCTGTCAAAATATACAAAAAGTTTTTACTTTTTTATTTTATTTTTTTCCTGAAGTTGGGACTTAATTAAATGTTGGCTTTCCTTTACATCATAGGTTAAATATAAGCTCTTTTACTTGATCATTTTGGGTTAAAATTAATATCTTCATTTTTGTCTGTATTTGTATCTCTGCTCTTAGAACATCTTAGTCTGAAATTGAATTAATTTGTAGAGATAGTTGGTAGAAGCCAGGTTTTAAAGAAGTTGGAGAGGCAAAATAGAGGATGTAGAAATGATGAAAATACAGAACTCAAACATAAAATTTTCAAAAAAGAATCAAATAAAATAAACTGAGAAGTGAATGTGTTTGTGCTGTCAAAATTGCTCCAAGTTTATTACCTTTAGGAGTAGTTCTATAGACAAAGCAATCATCTAAGTGATCTGTAACAACAACAAAGCCCTGGATATTGGGAATTCCAAAGCAACAGACCTTAAAGAAATGAGAAATATTTATAGAACTTAAATTTATATAGAAAACTTAGTATGAAATAAATCTGATGGTAATCTTGGTTATTACTAACTAGAACAGAAAGCATCTTTACAGGCATTAGTTCAGAATGCCAGGCAACTAAAAGTTTAATTGTACTGGTATTGACTAAACAGACTAAACAGAACACCACAATTAAAACTATGTTAACCACGGGTGCTTCAGATTTGCAAAGATCTTTAAAATTGATCTCATAGATTGATATGGGATTCCCCTTTGTTTGCTGTGAATATGTTTTTATTACCATTGGTTTAATAAAGAAGCTGCTTTGGGGCCTGCACAAGGCAGAATAGAACTAGGCAAGGAAAACTAAACTGAATGCTGGGAGAAAAAAGGTGGAGTCAAAGAGAAGTCATGTAGCCACCCAAAGGAGACAGACATGACAGGGACAGAACTATACACAGTAAGCCAAGCCACATGGTGATACACAGATTAATGAAGATGGGTTAGGATATAAGAGTAAGCCAGAAATATGCTTAAGCTATTGGCCAAACAGTATTGCAATTGATACAGATTTCTGTGTGATTATTTCAGGAGTCTGTGCAGACAGAAAATGAACAAGCAGCCTCACCCAACAAATTGGCTCCAACATGACTAACTAAATCCACTTAAAATCTGAAGGGAGCTTAAAAAGAAATTCTAGACACAAAATAAACAGAGTTTAGAGCAGTTTCTTGGTAGTCACAATTTTTTTGGGGGGGTGGGCTCTTGTGGCTCCTTTAAGAGAGGTGTAATAAAAACTGCATGAGTTCTTCAAAAACAGTATTATCTTGGTTTGCCAGCTCAAATGGCTCTGACTCTTTTGGGAGGTCCAACTACAGAGTATTTAAATGGGGTTTGTGAGTAGAGTGCTACAATTGCTTAATGGCAATATAGAACCACAGTTTGCCTAAAATGGGGCAACGTTCCTGGCTCTCAGAAACAGTGAACATGTCTCCAGCATGTTGGACTGGACAGAGCAAGAGTCAGGACTGCGGAGTTATTTCTAGTCATGCCCACTTAGCATTAAAAAAAAAAGTGGGCCTGGTCAGTAAAGGATTACATATACAAAATAAAGAGATTGAAAAGGCCTCTAAATGGGTCATGATGTTGGATAAATGTATGCAACCTTGGGAGAGAGAAGAAAAAGAATTTAGATAATTATAAAAAGAAGTAAATAGTTTAAAAAATAAAGTCTTTTAAGAGACAGAGTACAGAGTCATAGATTAAAGGAATAAAGAAAAATAAGCCACGTAAAGATGGAAAATACACAGATAGTCTGGATTATGTTTATTATTGTGTTTCCTTTGAAGTTTTTGACAGAGAGACATTTCATTGTATGGGCTGCCAAACTAAACCATATTTTAAAGGTATCTTGACTTCAAAATTTAGGTCTAAGTGTATGTTGTTTTTAAAAAGAGGTTCTTCTTTTGTTTCCAAAGAGGATTAGAACCTGTGGATTCCTTCCAGACTAATGTGGTTTGATGAACCAGGACCCCCTGAAAGGTCACCATGAACACCCCCAAAATTTGTTTGGCCCAACAAAGATTAGGAAGCAGTTTGGAGAGAACTATAACTAAATTCCCAAATATTGTTTACAAATGTTTGGTTACATTTGAAGGGGGATATGATATAAACATCAATGAGACACATCTGCACCTGGCAGCACCAATCTTTTTTTTGGGGGGGGGGGCGTTTTGAGACAGGGTTTCTCTGTGGTTTTGGAGCCTGTCCTGGAACTAGCTCTGTAGACCAGGCTGGTCTCGAACTCACAGAGATCCACCTGCCTCTGCCTCCCGAGTGCTGGGATTAAAGGCGTGCGCCACCACCGCCCGGCTACCAATCTTTTTCAATAGGATGAAGGGCACCAAAGAGATTCTTTATGGAGTTGGTTATCCATTTTGGAAAAACTCCTTTTTTTTTTCCTGGACTGCTTGATGTTATGCTGCATGAAATGGATATACAGAACCCTAGAAAAATGACTGCTAAAGTTGCCTATAGAAGGTGAGGTAATTCTTCATGGTTCCTGCTTCATGAAAAAGTCTGCCAGATACTACGGGCCAATAGGCTAAAGATGGGTGCCTGCAATGGTACAGAAGAACTTTGGGTGACTATCCAGACAGTGAGATGTCTCTGTCAATTCTAGAGTTTTGGAAGTTGCTTACAATGCACTTCCTGTTTACTTAGGTAATATTACATTCTTCTAGAGTCTTTAATAGTGTTTAAAAATATATAGTTATAGTTACAGTTTTCCTGAGTTATGATAAAACATAAAGTAGATATAAATACAGTAACAATAATTCTTGCTTGTTGCCTGTTTTGTTATATTTAATTTTACTATGTTAAAGTTAAAGCCTTTCTTTTTATTTAGACAGAAAAGGGGAGTTGATGTGGGATTCCCCTCTGTACGCTATAAATATATTTTATTGGTTAATAAAGAAGCTGCTTTGGACCTGCGCAAGACAGAATAGAGCTAGGCAAGGAAAACTAAGCTGAATGCTGGGAGAAAGAAGACAGAGTTGAAGAGAAGCCATGTAGTCACCCACAGGAGACAGATGTGCCCGGGACAGAATTTTACCTACCTGTTGGGGACCAGCCCCCCCCCCAAAAAAAACTTTTTACCTGTGTAGAGGCATGGGAAAAATAAAGACACAATTTATACCACAGTATCAGGAGGGAGTTTTAGGGATTATTTAGATCCCAAAATTACCCATGCTTATTTTTTTAAACAGTTTTTATATCAATGTAAACTGGGGGAAAAGGTAACAGAGAGCTTTGTTAACATGTTGTTGCCTAGGTAGCTGAGATGACTCAAGTAACATTTTACTTACTTCCACTTGATCATGTAGGTTGAAAACACCTCTTTCCAAAGTGATCTCATAGTTCCAACAGAAGGAACAGAATTACATTAGCATATCCTGGCACCTCAGGATGGCACCAAGTTTGTTTTACTTTAAAAGAGCCAGGCGACCACCTCCTGTGTGGAAGGGGCAAATTGTGCCTGTAAGTTGCTCAGATTCTCTGACCACCAAACAATGTGGAATATGGGCCTGCATTTCTCGGTGCCTATACCAGATAAGCCACAGCCACATGGAGATACACAAATTAATGGAGATGGGTTAGTTTAGGATGTAAGAGTTAGCCAGAAATATGCTTAAGCTATTGGACAAACAGTATTGCAATTGATACAAATTTCTGTGTGATTATTTTGGTAGTCTCCATGGTTGGGAAAGGAACAAGTGGCCTCACCCAGCAAAAAATTCCCTTAAATATACATAAGGTAAATTGTTCCCCAAAAGTTATCTAAGTTGTTAACAAGAAACAAAGACAGGCACTAGAAAAAGTTAGTGAAAGTGTGACTCAATGATAAAAGGGAAGAATCCCAGTACCAAGTGAGCCCAACTCCAAAGTCTGCAGTTGGCTGAGCACTTTAAGGGAAGATGAGTAGGGAAGGTGAATGGAGGAAGGCTGGAGCAGAGTCCCCACCCCACACACACACACACATATACAGGAAGGTCAAAGTGAATACTTTGAGACAACTTGTATTCATTAACTGGCACTTACTGACATGTTAAAGAAAAATCTTAGATGAAATAAACATATCAAAAGCTAAAGAAACACAAGGACTCCAGAACAAGATGGGGTTTTCGACAGAAGATGGTTTTGAATGCTTCTTCTACACACATGCAGGTTTTGTTTATAGAGAAGAAACGGGGTCTGCAGAAGCAGCATGGCAGACTGCATTCGGTGTTTGGTTTTGAAGGTGCTAAGGACGTGCCATCCTAAAATGTTCCAAAGTGGGATCATGGTTACTTACATCTGAAGACACAAGAGGAACTAGAACTTCAGAAAGTACCATTTGGCCTGTATTTTCCTACAAGCAAGAAAAGGATATTTTTTGGAGAGACATGTCCTTTTCAGGCCAAAGCTGGAAAATGGTATACCTCGTAATAGGATCCCTATAAGAACTGTAGTGTGGCTGTTCATTTGTCATTTCACTCCTGCATTAATCCAGTGGCTGTCAAATACACACAAATGCACCATGCTTCAGCAGTTTCTTCCAGCTTTCCTGTCCTGCAGACATTGCTATGTAAATTAGATTATGAGTTCTCAGATTAGGGATGCACAACTTGCATTCCAAAAGTAAAATATGCATGGCTAAAAAGCATTTTATTTGACATCATTTGTTATCAATGAAATGCAAATGAAAACCACAGTGAATGCAAGGATGAAAGTTGCTAAAATCAAATGTCAGACAGAATCTTACGCTGGAGAGCAATCAAAAGCCTCCCACACTGTTGGCTGGAATGTAAATCGGTACAAACCACTTGTTAAAAGATTTAGCAGTTCTAATGAAGTTAAGCATACCTTTACATTATGACCTAGCAATTGCACCCCAACGTACTTACCCAAGAGAAATGAAAACATACATCTATGATCCCTTGCCCAAGAATGTTTGTATCAGCTTTATTTACAAGAACCAAAACCCATAGACAACGCAAATGCTTATGAACATTGGCATTTCATAAATAAATGTTAGTATATTATTTCACTGAACAACTCATCAACAGTAAAAAGAAATGAATTTCTGTTGCACTCAATAGCATAGAAGAATCTCCCAAGCATTAAAGTTAAGGAAAAGCTAGACTTAAAACAATATTGTAGTAAATGAATCCATTGATACACAGTTCTATAGAGGAACATCTGTGCCTAAAGGTCATAATATTCACTGTCTCTAGCTGGGAAGAGGAATGCCCTTAGGAAGAGTGTCATGGTTGAAGGGTGATGTTCAGGACCAATTCCTCATAGGGTAATTGTATATTTATTAAAAGTCGTAAACCTTCATGGTTTTACATTTTCCAAATATTTCTTTTGAATAAACAAGTAGGAGTTATCAATAAATCATATGGTGTATGATTTGTGCATGTGTCAGTTTGTACCATAACTACAAAACACCAAAAATAAAATTCTAAGGAAGACAAATTTCCCGTGTACTAGAAATACATTAACTATGCATTTGACCTAGTGTCAAACATATTTTATGAGCAGCACATTCTTGTGCTAGCGTGCATTCTATCATTATGACAAAGCTGGTTGGAATAGGTAAAGCAACATCAGCAGAGTTCACCAAACTTGCTATAGACCAGTGTCTTCTCTAAGATTTAATCTCATCTCAAACTTTCAGGTTATAATTACTGGAACTGAGGAATCAGAAGCAGTTCAAAAGTCATTCACAGAATTGATTCCTGTTATTTAAACATCTCCTACAGACAGGAAATGGGAGTGTCTGGGACTCAGCCTAGAACACTATCATCTGTTGGGTTTGGTTGGTACTTGTTGGTACTGAATGTTTTAAACTTGTTTGAATGAACAATGGCATATAAAACAAATGATATCTGGCAAGGAACTGCAAGAAAGACAAGGAAAATCCCCATGGATTTGGCCTTGGGCACACTGCCTAAGTGACTGGAGAAAAGAAGCCAATATTCTAGTTTGAATAGTCCTACCATGTCATCATTTATGAGAATTTGGCATTACTTTTGACAAAGTCGAAGTCAAATTCTGTAACTTGTTGTACCAGGTAATAAAACTTATACATTATTATAAAGATCCATGTATACTGACTCCTGTAAGCTGACCAATTTTTATTTTCTTGTGTGATGTTTTTTAAATAAAGACAATAAAGAGCACATGAGTGGTAATAGCACAGGAGGTGAGGGTATAAGGTCTGGTTCCCCAGAAGCAGCTGATGAGGTGGAAATGATAACGAGTAAATTATCCAAGAAAAAAATCTTGGAGAGGGTAGGTAGAGAAATGGAGAGAGCAAGTCAGAGAGAACGGAGGAAGTCAAGAGCAGGCGTGGTCACAAGCATGAGTTCCCCATAGGCAGCCTTGGACTTGAAGCAACCAAGGAACTGAAAAGTACGCCTTGGGGGCATGGCAGCCATGTGAGGAAGCCAGGGATTTCAACTTTCATGCCCAATAGTCACTCAACAGCAGTTGCTATAAGGTCAGGAGATGAAAACCTTCTGGATAGATCTTTTATTAGTCCGTTAACACACTAGCTTCCATAGGCCTAGGCAAGTCTCATAAAGGAACTCTCAGCTCTCAGAGAAAGTGATAAAAGATATCCAAGAACCCCAGTTGAAACAAAACACTGCCCACCAAACCTAAAATAATTATTACAAAGATTGCACCAAAAGAGTAGCAATTAAGAATGATAAATACTCACCAGGTGATAAAGTTTTAATATTTACTTATTTATTTTTAGTTATTTTTTAGTGTGTGTGTGTGTGTGTGTGTGTGTGTGTGTGTGTGTGTGTGTGTGTACTAGCAAGCATCAGTTCTCTCTACCATATGAATTCAGAAAATCTAGTTCAGGTTGTTAGGGTTGATGATGAGCCCCTTACCCACTGAGTGATCCCATCAGTCCCAGCTGGTAGCATCCTTATACAAACATTCACCCTACTAAATATATATATATATTTAACTTGGACTTAAGGAGTTAAGTAGTTCATGCTTATTTATACCTATAATTTTGGCACTGAGAAAGTTGAGGCAGAAGATTGCTGTGAGTTCAAAGCCAGAGTAGGAAGTATTGGGGGCCAAAGGGAGATAGGGGGCACTGAAAATGTAACTAAGTTAGCAGAGTTCTTGCCTAACATACATAAAACCCTAGGTGTAATGCTCAGAGCTAAAAGAATTCTGTGTGGTGAAACGTATATGGAAGAGGGAAGTTGCTAATAATGGGATTACTGCATAAAAAAAAAAACAAGCTTTTGTTTTGAGCTACTGTCAGCTTATTCAACAGAAATCCTATGCTGGGTTATCCTCCCATCATCAATGAATGTCTGGGAATATCTGTGTTTACCAGCATCTTAACTAGGATCACCAGTTTAAAACGTCATCAATCTGGCTCCAGCCAGTCAAGCTGAGAGGCTGGTTGCAGATCCTTATCTCTCCCTCAGCAGCACCAGGTCTAATGCCCTGCTCTGCAGCAAATCACCTGGTACAGCCCCTTTGCTCTGCCTCCATCTCCAAGAGATCACACAGATCTTCTCCTTCTAATTTGCCCCCACGACACACACACACATTTTATCTCAGTGCCCAACATCAACAGGAACCGGAGAAAGCATAGTATCTCTCTTTGCAGATGATGTGACCCTAAACATTCCACCAGAAAACCCCTACAGCTGATAAATACTTTCAGCAAGTAGCCAGATGCAATATTAACTCACAAACACCACTAGGCCTCCTATAAATAAACGACGAGCAGACTGAGAAAAAAAAATCAAGGAAATAAGACCTTTCACAATAGCCTCCAATAATATATAGTATTTCAAGGTAAACCTAACCAAAAAAAGTGGAAGATATGTATGAATAAAACTTTAAAAGGCTGAACAAAGAAATTGAAGAGGATATCAATACATGAAAAGAATTTCCATGCTCATGGATTTGCAGGATTAATGTACCAAAAATGGCCATCCTACCAAAGGCAAACTACAGATTTAACCCAATCCTTTTTAAATTCCCACAAAATTCTTCAGGGATCTTAAAAGGACAATTTTCAGCATAATATGGAAACACACACAGAGAGACACACAGAGAAACAAACAATCAACAACAGCTAAAAAAAAAACCCCAGGATAGCTAAAACAATTCTGAGTGATAAAACAATTGTTAGAGGACTCCGCTATACCAGACGTCAAATTATTTTACAGAGTTTTAGTGATTAATAACAAGATGTTTTTGGGACAAAACACAGATTGATCAGTAGACTCAAATTGAAGATTCAGACATAAATTCACATAGCTAATGACACCAGATTACTGATAAAGATTCTGGAAAAAAATACAACATTTTCAACAATTTAGGCTGGCACAAACTGGATAACTTCAGGTAAAAACAAATCCAAATAGTGCCAGGCGGTGGTGGCACATGCCTTTAATCGCAGCACTCGGGAAGCAAAGGCAGGTGGATCTCTGTGAGTTCGAGGCCAGCCTGGTCTACGAGAGCTAGTTCCAAGACAGGCTCCAAAGCTACAAAGAAACCCTGTTTCAAATAAACAAAATCCAAATAGGATTATCACCCTGCACAAAACTCAACTCCAAATGAATCAAAAACCTCAACATAACCAGATACACTGAACCTAATGGAAGAGAAAGTAGGAAATGGCTTTGAACTCAATGTCCACAGGAAAAGATATTTTTTTTAAAAAAATAGAACCATTAGCACTAAGATCAACAATTAATTATTAGGACTTTACGAAAATGAAAAGCTTCTAGTGGCAAAAGACACCATCATCTGGACAAAGCTGTAGTCTACTGAACGGGAAAAGATTTTTGTATAAACTCTACATCAGATACAGGGATATTATCCAAAATATAGAAAGAATTCATAAATTACTATCAAGAAAACAAATCACCCAATTAAAAATGGAGTAGAGAGCTAAACAAAATTCTCCTAAGAAGAAATTCAAATAGCTAAGAAACACTTCAAAAATATTCAACATTCTTAGCCATCAGAGAAGTGAAAATCAAAACTATTTTGAGATTTTATCTTACATCTGTCAGGATGGCAAAGATCAATGAAATAAGTGACAGACAGCTCAGGATAGTGAGGATGTATGGGAAACCCACATCTATTGCTCATGGGAGTGCAAGCTTATACAGCCACTGTGGAAGTCAGTGTGGCTGTTCGTCAGGAAGATAGGAATCAATCTAAAGCCCCAGCAATACCACTCATGGGCGTGTACCCACAGGGCACTTCATCCTCCCACAGAGGTACTTGCTTACCAGTGTCCATTGCTGCTCTATTCATAAAAGCCAGAAACTGGAAACAACATAGATGTCCCTCGACAGAAGAATGGGAAAAGAAAATGAGGTGTATTTGCACAATGGAATATTACCCAGCTGTTAAAAAATGAAATTCACAGGGAAATGGATAGAACTAGAAAAAATTCTGAGTGAGGTAACCCAGACCAATGGGTCATGTATCTACTTAACATGTGGACACTAGCTGTTAAGTCAATGATAACCAAGCTGTATGCAATATAACCACAGATGTTAAGTGTAGAGTAACAAACTAGGGGATGACAGATACATCTCCATAGGAAAGGGGAAAAGATAGTTATGGGCAGATGGTAATATGAAGGTTAAGTGGGGCTAGTAAGAAAAGAGGGGGAAAGGGAGGAAATATGGGAAGAGACAGCTAAAATTAAAGGGCAATTGAGGGGTCATATGGAAGCCAAATACAGTAGAAGCTTACACACGCACACACACACGTGCACACACACGTGTGTGTGTGTGTGTGCACGTGTGTGTGTGTATCTCATTTAGATTGCCTTCATATGCACAGATGTGGGTTTCCCTTACATACACAGTATGTGTATGTGCGTATTTGTGCGTGTGTGTGCACACATATATATATAAGAAGGCAATGTAACGGAGATTGCCAGATAATGGATTATATAGAACCCCAATTATAAATCTCTTGTCACCAAATGCAGCTTCCTGTAGCAGTACTGGTTTATATTGAATTAAGTGGTTGGCCAAAGGGGTCTCATGGGGTGGTCCCTAAATAATCTGGACTGTTGCCAAGACTGTAGGTTGGCCTTCTCATTACTAAAGACAATGAAATAATGAAAGATAGAAAGGCAGCAGATCCAGAGGAATGGGAGGTAAGGAGGAGCTGGAAGGAATAGAGAGAAGACACTGGAACCAGGCTATATGATGTAAGAAAAAATTCTATTTTCAATAAAAGGAAAAAATTAATTTTCAAAATTGTTTTAGAAGTACAGAAAGACTGCCACAGTACAGAGATTTCTCCATATATTCTCCACCCACTCTCGCCTGCTGTTTATAGCTTATGTTAGGATAATACATTAGAATTAATGTCCCAGTATTGACATATTATTTTAATATAGCCCATACATTATTCAGACATTTTAGGTTTTACATAATGTTCTTTTTCTGTTCCAAGATCCCATCAAAGTTACTACAGCGCTTTCGGCTGTCATGTCTCATTAGCTTGTGGCTGGGACAGCCTGTGAGCCTTTCTTTCCTAATGACCTTCAGAGATGTAAAGGAGAACTCGTCAGGTATTTTACATATTTTCTTCATTAGTCCCTCTCTTACAAAAATCATTACATGTAGCCAGTGGGTACACTTCCCTTCGTCTCAGGCTTAAATATGCAAAAAGATTGTCATTAATTCCCCAATAGGAAGCTCATCAGTCAGGGTCTTCTTGCATGAAGAAGTTGGGGTATTTTTCTAGGATTCCTGTTGTGAAAACAGTCTCTTGGTAGTAGTGGAGCTTTTCAAAATACATTTTCAGACGAATGTCTTTGTAAACCATGTGGATTAAAATGGCTGTAAAAGACAGTTCTGAGACATTAAGTTTCAACGTTCAGGTAGCATTAGATGCTATTCTGAATTAAAAGCTTGGTTATACAGGATTCTCTCATCTGATAAGAACCCTGCATTATATCCATAAGTAGGGAAAGTAATTTATTTCGTTCTGTGTGAGAGTGTATGGTATTTTTCACAATACAAATTTAAGTAATGAATATTCCCGGAGTCTCTGTTTCATGGTAGGGCCATTTGCACAGGAAGCTTAATTCAAATGTCATTTTCATGAGTGTGTTTTTATTGTTCTGCTGCCTCTCTGTTCGCTCTTCCCTGATTAAGTCTCCCAGTAAACCATTAATGAGCATGTCTTAAAGAAACCAATTTCAATTTCCCTTGCATGGTAACAAAGTCAGATCATAAGTGCATACAGTTAAACTTTAAAAGAAAGGATCAAAGGTCTAGACAAAGCTACCTTTCACAGGGACTGTGATCTGCAATGAATGAATGTAGGACCTTGTAATTACAACTGTAAGCCATTAAATTGGGAATAAAAGTCACACAGTGCGTGGGATTGCTTTTATTATCTTTTTTATGTCTGTGCCATTTATTTTTCAAATGTTTTCAAATGAGGATTTTATTATCTTGTAAGTCAGTCCCTATTTTTAGTCTTGTGGCTTTTTCAAATACATTACCCACGTGGTAAACCTTGTGCAATCGATAGACACTATCAATGGCTAAAAAGAGGAAAATACAAAAATTATGTGCCTTTGCATATAATTAAACATATTGTGCAGCTCCATTTAGTTCTATTTTGTGAGGTACAGAATTTTGTACACTTTTTTGTCTTACTCTCAGGAACACATGGTAGCAGTATTTTTTAAAATAGGTTTTATACAAGGTTTTGTACTTTGAATGCATGGAAAGCAATGAAGAATAGAGCAAAAGCTAATATTTCATTATACTTTAGACAGATATGTAGTGCAAGGTTAATCAGTTATATGCTTTCAAAATAATATCACTTAAAGATAGAGCATCAACATAAAATCAAGAAAACAATTAGATCTGTATCTTGAAAATGTTCACAAGTTAAAAAATAATAATTTCTGCAGAAATCTAGTGAGGCTGTGTGTGTATGAGAGAGAGAAAGAGGGAGAAAGAGAGAGAGAGAGAGAGAGAGAGAGAGAGAGAGAGAGTGAGTCTGTGTGTGGTATCCTGTAAATAGGTTTAAAATTACATTCAGCTTAGTTTGAAGTGGGTCTCTAAGGATACAAAATCATCACTTAAGTTCAGAAACCTAAATGGAAGGTCACAAATTAAGTGCTCTGTAGAGTTAGAGGGCAAAGTTTGACTCCTATATTTGTAAGTCGTGTCGTAATTTTCCTTCTTTAAAAAAAATGCCTAGCTAAGAGACATTTTTCAATGAATTCAGTGAGGAAAAATAATAGGAGAATTAAGAATCACCCTTGTCACATGAAAATAATACTGGGTGCCATCTAACAGCGCAAAAGAGCAAATTCTTTTAAGAAGAGAGAGCTGCACTGTAGCTCTTATCTTTCATTAACATGGCAATTATACTAACTGATGGTTTCATTGTGCCATTTTCTGTTTCACACAAAAATTTTATTCATAATCTTGAGAATATCATGCTTATAGATATGATATATTGTATCTATATTCAATTGTTCCACCTAACTCCTCCCAACGTCACGTCCTCTCTTTGTTTGGATTATTTTGTTTTGCTTTGTTTGTTTTTCTTTATAGCCCACTGAGTCCTATTTATGTTGCACACAATAACTTTAACTTGTGCCGTCCGAATACTCACTCATAAGTGTGAGGGAGCAGGGGTTATCTACTACGGAGTGGTTGATCTCTCAGGAGCCATATCTGACCATATCTCCCACAAATATTAGCTGTCAATAGTTTCTCAGGGTTGCAGCAAAAGTCCTTCAGCCCCCATGCTAGAATGTTCGCTAGCTTGATCTTGTACAGGCAACCACAGCTGCTATGAACCCATGAGTGTAGCCCTTCATTCTTCTCTAGAAAACACTGCTTCACTCTTGTGCTTTCTGACTTCTCGTCTCTTGCAATCTTTCTGCCCTGGTTTCCCCAATAATTCTCAGTCACCATAGGAGAGGTGTGACTCAGATGTCCCATATGTGGCTGAGCACACAGAGGAGTCCTAGTTCTGTGCACTTTGAACAGTTGTGAATTTCTGCATTTACTGCTGTCCACTGCACAGACAAATTTCTCTGGTGAGTTCTGAAAGCTGTATTAATCTATGGATACAGAGATACGAAACTAAAGGTTAGATGTCTATTTAGGAAAATAATAGCAGTAGACCGACCCTTGGGGCCTATCAGCTTCCTAAACACAGGTTTTCTAAAGAGATTTACATGACCAAGTATGTGGTCAAGTTCTCAGCTCTCAGCTTCCAGCTCCTGACTCCATATCTGCCACCTACCGTTCGTACCCTTTTGGACTGCAACTGTCTAGAACCATAAGCCCAATATAAATTCTTTCTTCTATAAGCTGCCTTGGTCATGGTGGCTTATCACAACAACAGAAAATCGACTAATGTAGAAAGGATGGTAGTGTTTGTACTGTCCTTTGAGAAAAATCTTGTTTTCTTTCAGATACTCTTTGCTAGTCAATGCCTTGTTTCTATAAAGAAATGTCTGAGATAATTAACTTCCTAAAAGTGAAAGATTTCCTTTCACTCACTAGTTTGGAAGTTCTAGTCCGTGGTGAAGCAGCCTCACATGCTGGTCTCTGGCAAAGCAGCACTTCATGACTAGAGTGTGCGGCTGAGCAAACGTCATGCCTAAAGAGGTAGAGGTATACGAGGAAAGAGACTAGGATATAGCAATCCTTTCTAAGGGCATTCATTCAGTAGCCTAATGACTTACCAGTGTCCCTGTTTGCCCAATTTTCCACAATCTTCCAACATATTCACGTTAGTATTTATGCATTTATCACATGGAACTTTGAAGGATACTAATCTAATCCATTAAGAGGCTATTCTAATTCTTCCTAAGTTGATTGATTCCAAGTTTTAAAGATTCACTGAAAACTATTTCACACATGGCTAACTGGTTTAAAACCTATGGAAACTGTAAGATTCTTTTTCACATATAGATGACATATATATAAAATATATTTACTTATATTTATTTATTAATATATTTATTAAATATATTTTTGTTTTCATGTAAATAGTGGTGTTGTTGCTTGGAAAACAATATAGTAATGTATTGCTTTATTTGAGGATCCAGAATAAAATTTTACTTACTATTTGAAAGTCAAAATGACATTCTTTAAAAACACATAAGTAATGTATATGAGGACTTTTCAAGTTAATACAACAAAAGCACTAAGACAAGAACTCTGAAAGGCCTTAACTCTGATCCTTGCAAAATCAATGTCCTATTTAGGTCTTATTAATTGCCTCACAGTGTCAGTTCTATGCACAAAGAGCATATGGCTTTATCTTCAATATGACTTCATATTTTATTTGTTAGTTCTTCAATAATTTGATAAATGGGTTTTAATAATATTTACCCTTCTTTTACCCTTCTTCTTTAACTCTTCCCAGGTTCACTTCTCTATCTCTTCCTACTCTGCCTTTTTCCCTTTAGTTGACCAAGGCCAATTTGTATTACCCAAATATTCTTGGATGTGTGTGTTCCACTGGGGTTTGGAAGACACACGAATGGCTACACATATAGAGACTACTGACCTTTGATCTCCAGCAGCTAAGCATCTCTAGGAACTTTAGGCTAGGATTGGAACTTCACATGCAAAGATCCCAGTGTCTTTGAAAGACATGATATGCATCTTCTGTTTAGAACTGTGTATTATTCTACGGTGTCTCATTCTCTGTATCTTGGCCAGATGTGGGCCTCTGTGGTAATCATTACATACTGCCAGCAGAAACTTCCCTTAGGCAGGTTGAGAGACGTCCCAATCTGAAGGCCTAGGAGGGAGAATGTATGAATTGATGAGGTGCTAGGCTAGAGAGTCTGTCTTAGCATCAAAAGCGTGCCTGACTTTCTTTGGCATCTTTGTTTCTTAATCATCCTTTGTTCTTGCAAAAAGAATGGCTACCAAGTCATTACTTGAAGATTATGGGAATTTGAGGAGGCTGGCTGAATTAAGAGGTCAGTGGAGGAGTGTCATTGGGCCTTGTTTTGTCAGACTTCTCTCTCTTCCTGATTTTATTTCCCGGCTGCTTTGAGATTAAGAAGCTCTGCTGTATCACATATTAACTTCACTTTGAGTTGACAATGACCCAAAGTTTTCGGGTTCAGACTGACCATGAAACAAACCCTCTGAAGCCATGATCCAAAATAAATCCATCCACTCTCATGTTGATCACAGAAAAAAAAATTGAGTGTCATAGGCTTTTGATGGTTCTCTTATTTAAGAACACTTCTTTCAAAAGAAACACAGCTGTCTTAAAGCCTCCCCTGTAGATATCTGTCTTAGTCCGGGTTTCTGTTGCTGTGAAGAGGCACTATGATTATTGCAGCTCTGATAAAGGAGAACATTTAATTGAGGTGGAGGATTATAGTTCAGTGGTTTGGTCCATTATTATGGCAGGGAGCATAGTGGCGTGCAACAGACACAAGACTGGTAACATTTTGATCAGAAAGCAACAGGAAGTGAACTGTCTATCATACTGAACAAATCTTGAGCAAAAATAAACCTCCAATCCCACCCCACCAAAGGCCACACCTACTTCAACAAGCCCACACCTTCTACGATTGCCACTCCCTATGAGATATGGGGACCAATTACATTCAAACTACCACAGCATCTCAGAAACTAATTAACACAGAAAGATTAACAGCCACTGATGAAAACACTGGAGGGCATCACCTATGTTAGGTCAACTTTTATTTGTTCTTCAGGAAGAATATATTAAAGATTTCCAGGAATAGTTGAATTATATAATTAGGCAACTTTGTTTTTAGTAAGTCATCCCCCCCATGCATAACCTATTGCCAAATCTCTCTTTGAGGCTCAAGCCCCTGTTTCTTTGCATAGCTCAAAATGCTATTGATATTTCAACCACCTGGCCCTTGTTGAAATTCTCATGCTTTGTTTATGGCTCTGATGGTTCTGTGAAATAATGGATATAAAATGCCCTTTATCTGGATAATCTCTCTATTTTCAGCTCATTACAGGAAACATTTGCCAATACTGTAGTAAATGTTCAGAACAACCATTGTTATAGAATAGAGGACATAGAACTTGTACAAAGTGTTTCCACTGTCAGATGTTCTGCCAAAACCTTCCAAATCATCTCTCCTCCAACATAAGCAAGAAAGACCAGACCATGGTATTAAATTCTCTAGATACTTAATTTTCTATTTCAAGGAGAAATAGTATGGGTAAACATAAGTATTCAAAGTATTATATTTATAAATATGCAATAAATAAACAAATAAGTAAATGTAACATCCCTTGGTCAGTTTCTTTCTCATTCCCCTTAAAGTGTCTTCTTAGTTGAGATGTTAATAAATGAAAGTGTTGTCTCACTCATAACTTTCTGTGGTTCACAGTTAGCATTTCTAGAGTTGGAGCAACCACAGAAAGAAAGGAGAATGCCAAAGTAAAGGGTTTTGATTGATTCCATCCCTTATATGACACATTTAGACTGATAAAAATCCTGCCTTTGTTTCCAAGATCTAAGGAAAAAACATGTAACAGTTTTATGCATTTGCAAAAGCTACAGCAACTACAGTCCATAAAATGGCTGATACATCACACCCAAATTTGTTGCTTCACGTTTCTGTCAGTTATGAATCTAAACCAAAAATGTTTGTAGGACCACATTTGTTCTGAAATACAATGTGCCTTGGTTGCCTCCATCTGATTTCTGGTGTTTTTCTGGAAGCCCTTTTCATGTCTGGCCTTACAACTGTTGTGTCTTAGACAGTACTATCTTGGCCATGCAGCATTTTTCTTGTTTTATCTTATATTGCTCTCTTCTTACAGAAACAACTGTACTGATGAGCCAAGAGCCCACCTGACTCGAGTATGAACTGATCTAAGCATAACTGACATCTCAGTAAAGTCCTATTTCTAAATAAAGTCCTCAACATATTTGTATGTAGAAGGGAGGACACAATCTAACACATAACATCTCATTATTTATATCTATTATACTTTACATGTACAATAATTTGGTTTTCTGGAGTTATTCTGAAAAGTGACAGTATATTTCCATTACTGCTCTTCATTCAGCCAATCTGAGTCTGAGGGAGAGGTATCCTATCTGTGTCTAGATGAGAGATGTCTACTTCCAATTAATATATAATGATGCTTCCTATAAGACAAATGGGTACAAAATGCAGTGGGCTCAGTGATTGATGTTCTTCTTAGCCTGTAGTGATTTTTACTTTCTTGTTGTTCTAATATTTTCTATAAGATTCATTAGTTCAATAACATAGTCTAGCTATTTAATTTATAATTGTTTGAATGTTTTATAATTTTTCTACAATGAGATTTATTACTTCAGTAAGACATTATTAAAGTGGGGATACCTAAAAGAGAACCGTATATATTATCTAACGCCATAAGCTATCTGCCTGTACTCCAGATGGGCATAGTATACACACATCATTTTGTAGAATACCTTATTTTTCCTCCCTCATTTGTTTGACAAACATCTACCAAATTATTAACTGTCAACTACTGTTCTGTGCTAGGGATATAAAGTACAGAAAGATAGCCTTGCTCTCAAGGAGTTTATAGACTGAGAGGGAAGAAAAAGAAAAAGTCAAGATACAAAGCCATCACAATTTATTAAAGAGAAAGTAAATTGCTGTCAGAAATTCAGGGAAAGTCTCTAAGTGTCTACATTTTCTGATGATTTTCTCACATAATAAAAAAATAGATAAAGTCTGAATCTTCAAGAATGAGATCATGTAGACAAATAAGATTTTTGAGTGGGAGTTTTGTTGTAGACACTCATTAGAATCTGCAGAGAAAGATAGGTAGAGTGGTATAAGCCTTTATGCTCAGCACACAAAGGCAGAGGGAGAAGCCATTCCAGGTCAGCCTATTTCAAGGGAATGAAACGATGTCTCAAGATGAAGAAGCAAAAGAAAGAAAGCAAAAAGAGAAGATGAAGAAGAAATCTGGTGATTAAATGGATCCCAAATAATAAAATTACATTTGCTATTTATAGAAAGGTACCAGACAAAGGGCCAGAACAATGCTGGTGGCAGAGGTAGAGTGTAGACATTTCTAAATCTGTACATGATTTCTAAGTCTAAAGTACATAACAAAATCCTATTGGAGAAGCGAAGAAATGATAGAGGTTTAGAAAGAGAGAGAACAGCGAGTTGTCAGTTAGGTTACATTCTAAGTGCCAAGGAGCTAAGAAATGTCAGTTAGAAAATAATTTTCATTGAGGTTAACAAAATAGAGAAGGGAATAATTCCAAATTACTGATTTGATAAGTTGTCACATCCATTCAACAAAACAATATCTAATTCTTTTTAAGTGCATTATAAAGTAGCAAGTCTCAGTCGTTTCAACATTAAGACAATTGGATTCTCCTAAAAATTAAGGAGCACACAAAAGTCCTTGTTACCGTGAATTATTCCACACCATTCATCACAGAGCTGATCTTACTATTCAAATGCTATAAACCAACTCAGATTCTACTGTCCTGTTCACTGGGAACCAGATACAGAGTAATGACTTTTTAGATGTGTAGGCCAGCACAAAGTCATGCCGGCTTCTGTTTTTTATAAAATAGCAAAGAGACAAAAAAAAAGTTTTCAATATATGAACAAAGTTGCATCTTGTCAATTTCAAGCTAATTTGTTTCAAAATCTGAAAATAAATAATAGAACCTATTCGAGATGACTTAAATGCTCTGATCAGATTTTAAACAAATTTCTCATGAGAACTTATGTTTGGGAGATTGTAAAGAACCTCATCTGTTTGCTAGTTCAGTATGCAATGCAGCTTCAATGTCAACCCTTTCCCCATTTACTTTTTTGTGTAATTAAAGCGAGTAAAATTTAGCTGTAGTTAAGTCTGCAGAGTGATAGAGTCTCAGTATCATCGTGACACTAATGCTCGCATTTTATAGTCAGCCTGTGTTTGGGTCCCTTGGTCAGCATTCATCCTAACTGCAAGCTAGAATTCCTTTGATCCTTTCGTTGACATAAATCTCCATAGTTACATGAGGCAAATGTAATGAAAGCTTGGTGTTGGACAATAAAACATTTCCTAGATAGAAAAAAAATGCCTATTGTTCTAATCCTATCCCCTGAGATGACACAGAAAAAAAAAGTTCCCTTTCCTCATGTTTTCTTGAAAATTTAGAAGCATTTTCCCAAAGCCTTGTTTTTCAACGCAGATATTGACAAAATCTCCATCACAAGGTTTCACATCTCTTCACTGTCTTTGCCATTTCTTCCTCTGGATTTGTTTTGCTGTAAATAATGTGTCAGATCTGAACACAAAATTCTACTATGTGCCTGGTGGAGTAATGAGCGGTATGACAGCTGAAGAGAAGGTTTTTATTTTTCTAGATACTTCATCTTGTTCCATTTTCTCTGTTGAAATATTTGGAGAGTATTTTTTTACTTAATTTTGGAATTTTATTGCTTATTCCTTAAAATCTACTTCTTGCTACAACATAGCAATGCAAGAATACTTCTGGCTCTCAGAATTCTCTTCTGGAACCTTACCTGCCTTCACAGTCTTTTGAGATGCTTCTCTCCTTGGATTTGACTGGAATTCACTTGGTTTCTCAATTGCGTAATATCTGAGACTCTGAAACTTATCAAAAATAGATTTATTGGGCACACAGTTCTTGAAGATGGGAAGTCCGAAGGAATGCTGTTGGTATCTGAAAGCAAACTTGATGAGTCGTGATATAGTACAAGAATAGAAAAGCGAACTCAAGACAAAGTAAGGTGTCCTGAATGCCTTGATTTTTTGGGGAGTCCATTGCTGTGGTGAGGACTCACTACTTGAATTAAGACATTCAGCAACTGGAAAAGACAGAACACTTCTGGCCAAACCACCACCAGCAGGCTTCACCACCTGCTACTGCTATTGCGGCAGTTCAACTGCAACTCAATTTCAGAAGGGTGCTTTCCTTTTTTTTTTTTGAAATGATAAGTTTCACAGTTAATAATAACCAAATGTGTGTGATTCCACCAACATGATGAAGAAAATATACATAAATGTTGTAAGTGACGGGAACATTTTAAAAAGACACAGAAAAATTTGTCAACCAACTTATCTCTTCTTGATGTGATGATAGTTCTGAAGGATAAATGGTACTTAGCTGCCAGAAATATACCAATCTGGTGATTAAAGGCTAAGTCAATCTTCTTTGAGCAAAATATGCTTATTTGGAGTTTCCAACTCTTCTGTGTAAACCACTTAAGCTGTAAAATAATGCATTGTTTTCAGTAAAAACGAAAAAAATGCTTCTCTGAAATGATGTTTGTTCAGTCTCTGTCACTCATACAGCTCAAAATCCGGATGCATCGCTTTCCTGCCAGAAGCTAATTCTTGCTTCCATTCATTTTCATTTCCTGCTGCCTCTAGAGCTCCACGAAGAGAAAGTGCTATATCCGCAATCTCTAAGACATGTGGCTTTCCCAGCCCAGCTGTTTACTTAATTAAAAAGATGGAAGAGAAGTCTATTTGCTTGGAAGTACATACATGTTCTTCAGCAGGATCTCCTCCTTTATTCTTCTTTAACTTTCTTCTATATGCAAAGCTGTTCCTTTTTATTTATTTTATTTTTTAAAAAAGAAGACAAACTATCTTTTTTCATTTTACATACCAATCTTAGTTCCCACTCCCTCTCCTCCTCACATTCCCTCCACCTTCTCCCCCACACCACCCCCTATCCACTCCTCAGAGAGGGTAAGACACATTGCTTTGGGGAAGTTCTAAGACCCTCCCTACTATATCTAGGCTGAGCAAGGTATCCAACCAAAGAGAATGGTGTTGTCGGGGGTTTCTGTCCTGCCTGGCTCCCACAATGGTTAAGTCCCAAAGAAATCACACAGAGGTCTAATTAGTTATAAACTGATTGGCCCATTAGCTCAGGCTTCTTATTAACTCTTATGACTTATATTAGCCCATTATTCTTGTCTATGCTAGCCACGTGGCTCGGTACCTTATTCAGTGAGGCAGTCACATCTTACTTCTTCTGTGGCTGGGTCACGACTGCGAACCTAGCTTTCCTCTTCCCAGAATTCTCCTGTTCTTATCACCCTGCCTCTACTTCCTGCCTGGCCACTGGCAAATCAGCGTTTTAATAAAATTCAATTGACAGGGTACAAACCATTGTCCCACAGCATAATAGATTCACAAACAGCCAATACAAGCAGTAGGGATAAATCTTGGTACAACTGCCAGTGGTTCCACAGTCTGTCCCAGCCATATAGCTGTCACTCACATTAAGAGGGTCTAGTTTGATCCTATGCTGGTTTTTTCTCTGTCTGGTTGGAGTTGGTGAGCTCCCATTAGCTCAGGTAAACTGTTTCAGTGGGTGTCCCCATCATGGTCTTGATCTCTGTGTTCATATTCTCACTCCTCTCACTCTTCAACTGGACTTTGAGAGCTCAGTCCAGTACTCTGCAGCAGATCTCTGCCTCTGTTTCCATCTAATTATATAAAACATTTTTTAATTTAAATATATTTTGATCATATTCCTTCCCTCCTACAAGTCCTTTCAGATCTCCCCCTCCCTACCTGTGGTAGCCCACGTGTGACTCAGTTTCCATCTGGAGTCAATTCTAACTTTTAAGTCAATTGAGTTCAAGCTTGCCTGCTCTGCTTGGCCCAGTATCATTGAGGGCTGTGAGAAAGTTTTGATAGAGCCCATGGGAAAGAGCATTTTGCCCATGAGAAAAGAGCACACTATCTAGTAGAAAGAATACTGCTGATGCCAAACCCTGGGAACAAAGAGCTAGAAACTGGAACTACATCAAGTTCAGGGATGGTCTTGTGGTTAGATACTAACTGCGTGCTATGCTGTGCTGTGCTTTTCTTTGTTTATTTGTTTGTTGTTTGTTTGTGGGTCTGCATTTGTATGTAAGCAGGCTCTGAAATAAACTCGGGGCTGGTTAGTCTTCACCTTCAGTCCTTCCGGATCTATTCTGTGTTTTCTGTCTCAGTTTCTTACAATCTGTCATTTCCTCCACCTCATGCCCCCTTCCGGGTATGCCATCTGACTTTGTTTAAGCAGGCTCTGACACCATCCACCTGACATTAAGCACTCGGGAGGCAGAGGCAGGCAGATCTCAGGACAGGCACCAAAGCTACAGAGAAACCCTGTCTGGAAAAACCAAAAAAAAAAAAATTGTAACCAAATAAAAACACACAAAACCAACTGTGAAGTCCATTATATATTCCTGAGTATGAGGCCTGTCCTGGAGTGGTTGACAGACTCAGAGTCACTCCATTGGAGAAAACTTTACATAGAAATTAAGTATTTGGTGTAATATCTATCTCAGGAGCAGACTTTATCATCTGCTTACAGCATGCACTTCCTTAGGAGGCATATTCTACAGCCCTCCCTCTACAAGAGGAGAGAGGAAAGTGTTCCACTAATAGCTATGACAAAATAAATGGCACATGTAGGCACTGTTTGTTCACATTTATATAACCCTATTATACCAAAAAGAAAAAGACAGTTCAGGAATGCATCACCCTGACTTTTTAATTTGGCACCAGGCTTGATTAGAATACTGAAATTATTTGTTATTTCAGAGCATGGATTTTTTTTCTGAGTAACAAGTTTCAATTTGGGTTTGGATTTTAACTTTTTAATAGTTAATCCATAAGGCAAATACTAAGTGTGAAATTATTGCAAATGCTACAATGAAAAACTATGTAAAGGATCATTTTAACCAGATTTATTTTGGTTCCTCTTAGAACATTAATAATATTATTTTAATAGAAATAATTTAATAGTAAGTAATAATTAGTATCAATAATTTTTGCTATAACTCTATACAAGAAGGGAATTTTTTAAGATCCTCAATTAACAAGAAGTTGCAAAGTAAGTGTTAATTATTGATGTTTTCTACTTTACTAAAAAAATCTCTACATGTACTGCTGATAGATTCCATTTATAATAAGCATATAAGTTGAGTGTTAGATCATTACACAAAATCCCTAGAGTTACTTATAATGAGCATTTATTTTACAGTTGCTAGCATATACATACTCTGAGGCACTGTGGTAGAGAAAGAGGAACAGTGAGCTCTAAATCAGAGGATGCAATTTAGTCCTTAGAGAATGATGTCTAGAGGCGTGTGCTGTGGTTCAGCTCTTTGAATGCCTTTCTGCCATAAACCAAGCTGAGTTCAGTCTCCAAAGCACACAAACTAGGTGTGAGATCACATCAGCCCTAGGGAAGTGGAAGTGAGAACATCAGAAGTTCTGAGTCACACTTGGATACATTAGGAGTTTGGACTCAGCCTCAGCTCCAGGAGAGTCGGATTCAAAGACAAGAAACAGAAATGACACCTGGCTTTAAAATTATTCAATAAGCTTTCCCCCAAAGCTTTAAATAATACTGTGTCCCTGAACTAACTACCACTCACTACTTCTCTGACAGCTGCCTAGTTCTTTCTTGTCCCTCTCCCACCTCAAACTTTTTTATTTTTAACTTCTTTATTGACTCTTTGGAGGTTTCACATCATGGACCCCAATTCTGTTCACCTCTGGGTCCCCTCATATTCTCCCATCATCCCTGCTGTGTCCCTTCATGAAAGAAAACAAAACAAGGTAAGTAAACAGACAAAAGCAAGAACAACAACAACAACAACAGCAAAATCCTCACTGGGTCATCACCAGAGCTACTCTGGGGTATTCTGTGGCTGCCCACGGTCTTAGAGATCTTACCGGTATCATTCCATAGGACCAGTCTCTTCACAAGCTCCAGTAGGTCCAGCAGGTCGGGTAGATGCTAGGTTGGGTCAACCCAAGGCCCAGTTTGTGGGCCTGAGTGTTAGCCACACAGGTCAGAAACAGCCACTTGGGCCACCCGCCTCCATTACAGTTGCGGAGTCAGCTCCCATACATGCATGCCCTCAGAGTAGGTTCATCCTCGCCTGTGGTGAAGGATGGGGGCCCTCTCTACCAAGTGCAGGGGCCAGTTCTCTCGTTGTAGTGGATAGCAAGAGACAAAACCAGCTTTCCCAGAGCAGTGAAGGGTGAAACTGGTTCGGCATAGCCCTCTGATTTCATCTCATATGATTCCTAAGGCTTCTTGAGGTGACACTGGCTACAGACATCAATATAGATCCCCCAACTGTGGCTGGACCATGGACCCAGATATGGTTCTTGGCAGCATCCTCACCCAGGACATCCTGGCTCTGGGTGGAAAAAATGTTCACTCAGGTGGAAATGATTCTGGCAGCCATGTGGCAACAAGACACCACCAAGACCTTGATTGGTGGAAAATCTACTTAAATTGGTTTTAGTGTGGAATGTTTTTCTTTATCTGTGCATTGTGAGAAGAGGCTTTCTGGGTGTCACAGTCTGAGATGGAATTTGTGGAACAGGCCTCAAATCCAAACAAGGCAGTAGAGGTGACAGAATGCTCTGCAGGAGATGGGCATCTCTCAACACTCCCTTTCCAAGGCTCAGAGAGCATCATGAAACAGGAACTGGAAAGACTATGAATCTGGAAGATGGGAATGGGTGCAGTGAAACTCTCTTCTAAGTACAGCATAGCTGCTGAAGAGTGCTCCACAGCTTTAAGATATGAAAGTTAATTATCTCTCGCTTGGTTAACAATATCTGCAGGAGAGCCAACCAGTTAAAAATTCTTTCTTTTTTCATTGATTTATTTACTTATTTTACATGCCAATCCAAGTTCCCTTTTCCTCCTCTCCTCCCACTTTCCCCTTCCCCCCACACCACTTCCCATCCACTTATTAAGGCCTCCCCAAGTAAGTCAACTATGACTGTCCCATTCCCTCACTGAGGGAGGAGCAAGGTCCCCATCCCACATGCGTCAGCTGAGCAAGGACTCTCTACATAGAGAATGGGTTCTACAAAGTCAGTTCATGCATTTGAGTTAGATCCTGGTCCCACTGCCAGTGGCCCCATATACTGTCCAAGACACACTCTTGTCACCTATATTAGGGACCTAATTTGGTCCTATGCAAATTCTGCTGTTGTCAATCAGGAGCAAGTAATCTTCCTCAAGTTTGGGTCAGCTAATTCTGTGGGTTTCCCATCATGGTCTTTACCCCTTTGTTCATATTACCACTCTTCCCTCTCTTCTCCTGGAACTTGGCCTAGTTGTAGATCTCTGTATCTGTCTCTATCTACTTCTGGAATAGCATTCTAACTTCTCTGGGGTTGTAGGTTGTAGGCTCACTATCCTTTGCTTTATGTCTGTTTATCCACTTACGAATGAGTACGTACTATATTTGTCTTTCTGAGTCTGGGTTATCTCACTCAGAATGCTTTTTTTCTAGTTGCTTCCACTTGCTTGAAAATTGAACAATAACATCTTTTAATTTGCAGTTAAAAATTCTCAAGGTATTGGGTAAGGATGAGGCCCCAGCCCTAGCTGTAGTTTTTGGCTATTTGTAGTTGATGCTGCTGGAAAGAGTCATTTTTATTTAGAGATATGGCCACTGGTGGGTACCGATGCTCCTGTGAAGGGTGCCAGGCCTATGTAGATAGTGGGACCAATTAGACATGGTGAGCTAAAAAAAAATTAATAAATGAACAAATAAATGCAAAAGAAGACATAAAGTCAGAAGAGATATATTGGAGAGTCTTGTGGCCAATTGGAGGTAGAGAGTGAGGAGTATATATGGTCAAAGACACATTGTATACATTTATAAAATTTCCAAAAACTAACAAAACAGTATGATTTAGCTATATGGTTTTCACCTAATGCCTCAGTGCTAGAGTAGTAGCATCAAGGCCATTTAAATGATATGTTTAGTATTATAGCTGGCTGCAACTCAGTTTTATGTTATGGCAGAAATTAATGTGATTTGATCCCATGTTTTCAATGAATAATTATATGTAACATTGGAATTTTTATGAATCCAAAATGTTATAGTGGTAGCCTATATGAGTGCTGGCTGGAGTTATTACACAATCAAGGCTGGAATTATATTAGGTAATGTCCATACTGTGAAGGGAATTCTTACTAATAATTACAATTATTTTAGATTTATTTATTTCATTATTTTATATGTCTGAGTGTTTTGCCTACATGTATGTATGTATACTATGTGATGGGAGCGAGAGACTGCTCTGAACCATCATGTGAGTGCTAGGAATCTAACCCATGTACTCTGCAAGAGGACACAAGTAACCTCAGCTGTTGCATCAACTCTCCAACCCAATGCACAAATTTTCATGTCAAACATTTTCATGTTAATTAGTGATATACACCCTTCATAAAAATACTTCACATAATTACTTCCAAAAGAGAATTTTGTGTCATTGCTCTTTAAAGCATAGTATCTGTAAATGTAGAGGACCTTGCTTACAGAGAGAGATGACAGCATTCAGTGTAATCGTGAAGGAAACATCATGTTTCCGCTGCAACACAGCTTGCCGAGTCTCAGAGCTTCTAGCACTTGACATGTGACCTTTGGGATTGTTTTGCATGGTGCACACCTTTCTTGTTCTGAGTCGCATTAGTGCTCTTTAGAAGTGGAATACATTAATTACTTCCATTCTTTTTATTTAGAATCCTGGACACTGTTCCCAGAAGAGTCATGGTTTGAAGTGACTCAAAATCTTAGTGCTCTGAAAGGTAAAAGAAGTTGGCTTATGCCAAACCTGATAAAAGCTTAGTTGAAAGGAAATAAACACTGAATGAATGTCGGACAGACTTAGTTTTCTTTGTGTTCACCTCAAGCATGCCTTGAAAGCCTATTAACTGTGCTATCTTATGTAACACATGTCATCACAGAATCATGCCTCCGGAAGCGTCTATGCCCCTGTAGGCAGAATTACAGTTTTAAAACTTCAAGGGAAAGAAAGTATGACTGTATAAAAGAACTAACAGAAGGGGTTTTATATACTTCTCCTGCAATCATTCTCGTTTTCCTCACCTGTACTGGCAGGGCAGCAATTCTTCCTATTAGCTTGTCTACCTTTGCTTCTGTCAATAGAGTTAGAGATTCTTCTCTTCTAGTCTCACATTGGCATGTGATTACCCTTAACCCTGTTCCTGCCAGATAGTTCTTGGATCTTTTCTCTTTCTTCGTGTTAACATGTAATCACAATTCCTAACCACATACCCCCCATTCTCTTTAGGCACATGAAAATTTCCTTTAGTTTTGGTTCAGAGTACTCCACAGCTTTCAGATATGATGGCTAATTATCACTGCCTTAGTTGATTTTATTCAAAGTAATGGCTATCTCAAAAGAATTTCTCTCCATAACTCTTTATATTTTGTGTGTGTGTGTGTGTGCAGAAATGAATGTACCATGTGTCACACAGGGTCAGAAGATAATTTGTTAGAGTCAGTTCACTTCTTCTCAGGTGAGTCATGGGGATTTAGGTTGTCAGAGATGGTAGCAAAAATCACCAACACCCAATCAGCTATCTTGCCATTCCTGTCTTCATAATAATTTTTATGAAATCTTTGAACTACTTTTCCTATTGTTCTAATTTTTATTGGGTTATTTTCTTTTCTCTTTCTACTTGCTTTTACATGTACATTTCTTTTTATAAGATGCTATAAAAGAAAGTAAATATCTAGGAGATCCACGGCTTTGGATAAAACCAACCCAAGATGACTGGATTTAATTAGAAGGATTGAAACACATATCTCTAAAGCTTGAGAACTAAAATCCATATATAAGAGAAAACATTCAATATTTGATATTTTTAGTTCTGGGTTACTTCATTCAGGATGATTGCTCTAGCTCTGCCCACTTACCTGCAAATTTTTTTTCTTAACAGATGAATGATATTTCACTGTGTAGATGTGCTGCATTTTAATTATCCACCCATCAGTTTATAGTTTCAGTTTCTGGTATTGCGAGTAAACCAGCAATGAGCATGCATAAGCAAGTATCTCTGTAGTAAGATGTAGAGTCTTTTTGGTGTGTGCCCAGGAACACATATGTGGTAGGATCTTGAGGTACGTAATTTTCTATTTTTATGGAAATTTCATACTGAATTTTACAGTGTCTGTACACATTCACACTCCTCCAAGTAATGAATAAGTGCTCCTCTATCTCTGCATCCATGTAAGCACGTGCTGCCATTTTTTTTCATTGACCTTGGCCATTTTGACTGAGGTAAGATAAGGTTATCTAGCCAGTGGCAGATCAGCTGAGGGGACTTTCAAAACTGGACATTGTGTTGTAAAGAGATTAGGGGAAAAGTAGAACAGGAGAATTAAATGTGGAGGGGGTGAGAAGGCAGGGAAAAAAGATAATATAGGGTGGGAAACTAACAATACAATAATGGTCTTTCGAAAAGCTAATGCAAATGTACTACTGTCAAAGTTTCCTAAATTGTAGGTATCTATGAAAGAATTTTAAATCGAGTCTCCATATGACAGTGCTCCAACTAGATATTTTACATCATCAAGTAAAATCTCCAGTGCCAGGAATGGGTTAAAAATTGTTGAGTCATTAGTAAAAGAGATTCCATAGCACCCCTCCCCCAAAATTGCAGGCCATTGTCAAGGCTATTGATTACCTTCCACAATCTGACAGCAATCCTCTATTGCTGAAGACACCACTGACTTATGTCATCAAACACTGAGAAATCAAGCGGATGCCCAATTAGAAGATTCTCCCCTACTGACTTGCATCCACAGTGCTGGAAAGTACTCTGCACACTACCAGAGGAAAAGAGGAATCATCAGAATCAACTAACTACAAGTTCTGTGACCTACAGTCATAGCCCACTGGACAGTTTTTGCACCCCATAAACCTCTCTGACAATGCAATAATCCAAATCAGACCAAATCAAACCATATTAGGGGCCGGGCGATGGTGGCGCACGCCTTTAATCCCAGCACTCGGGAGGCAGAGGCAGGCGGATCTCTGTGAGTTCGAGACCAGCCTGGTCTACAGAGCTAGTTCCAGGACAGGCTCCAAAAGCCACAGAGAAACCCTGTCTCGAAAAACCAAAAGAAAAAAAATCAAACCATATTAGGAAAAAATAACAGGTTTAATGGATATCCACGCTCCTGGGTGGCCTTCCAGTCCCCCAGAGATGAGACTAAGAAGGAAGACCAGAAAACCATGTGTTTGTTCTCTCGGGTGCAGTTTTAATATCTTGTGGGAGTGGTCTTGAGGATCTCTGGGGAGGGCTCACCGTTTGGTGGGCTTTCTCGGAGGTGGAGTCTGGACTGAGGTAAGTCCCAGGGGAGGAAGCTTGGGATGGAACTTCCACCCAAACATTCCGGACTCTGGATATATGGATGCCAGGGCTGAGAGGAAACTTCCACTCAAACACCCCAAATTCTTTGGATATATGGATGTCAGGGATTGAGGTGAAGCTTCCACCCAAACACCCACCTGTAATTTATATGGATGCAGCATTATGTAACATCAATGTTGTGGGAATAAACAACCTCTTTTTGATAGGATTAAGGTCCACTCCATGAGCTGGAATCCAAAGATGATTCTGTAAAGGGGCTAATAATCTGTGACTAGATTAGTCTTAGTTTCTCGGGGAAAACTTACTATTGTTATTACTCTAAATGACCATATCAATACAATGACTCCTAATGGCATACGGCTATACACATACGTCAGTATATTGCTCAGCCTTTATTAGAGAAGCTGCTTATTTCAGTGGATGATAGTTACGTAGACATGCTCAACTGAACAATGGTAGAGGGTAATAGACTTTGGAGCCCTCTGTCCTAAATGAGATGTCTGTATCAAGCCAACCTCCTCGAGGCTATGGACTATATATGAAAGAGCCTTAGAGGTGGCAGATGACTCCAAGAAAACCATTCTTCCAATACCCAATAGAAACAATACACATATCAACACACAGGACCTTCACAAATTCAAACCAGACTAAATTCAGCACTGAGAGGGAGAGACATGGTGCCAGATCCCTAACCAGGCAGCTATATGCAGCTGATGCCTACTGGATAAGGGAAAATTAGTTTCCTCCAATGAAATAGCATTGAGTTTATCACCACACACCAAGCATATCCCTTGTTCAATGATGGCTAACACAAAATGGACTTCACAGTTTGGGGTCTGTTTAGTTTTTGTCTTTTGTGGGAATTATTTTTTTAGTTTTGTTTTGTCATGGTATTTTTGTGTTTTTTTTTGTTTTCATTTTAGATTTTTAATCTTTAGAGAGAGAGAACATGATGTTGGATGGGCGTGGAGTTGTAGAGGTTCTGGGATGGTGTTGTGGCGGGGAAAAGAATATGACTAAAATATTGTATGAAAAATTAAAAGCCAGGCGGTGGTGGCGCATGCCTTTAATCCCAGCACTCGAAAGGCAGAGGCAGGCGGATCTCTGTGAGTTCGAGGCCAGCCTAGTTCCAGGACAGGCTCCAAAGCTACAGAGAAACCCTGTCTTGAAAAACTAAAAAAAATAAAAATAAAAAATAAAAACAAAAAAAAAGAAAATTCAATTATAACAATGATGGTTGTGCTTTTTCTGAGTAAAGTATGCTCTATCATGTTGTTCACCTCTAACAGTACTCAGTAGCAAGTATGAGCCTAAATTTATATTGAATTGGTTTTAAATAACTAAATATAACTAAAATACTCAGAAAAATGTGAGTAGATAAAGCAAAAATACTATGTTTTATATGAGAGCCTTGATCATCTTCAGATTTTGGTATCTGTGAGAGGTCCTTGAGTCAATCAGTTGCTCCTCGACCCCTACAGATAACTAACTGTATATTGTTTGCTGTCAGATGACATAGGAGATAGATCTGAGTTATCAAGGCATTCATTATGTTTGTAAATCTCCACTTAACCCTGTAATCAATAATTAGAATACAAGTAAAATTGAGTAATTTAATTACCCCTACACAGGTCAGGTCAGTTGTTGATTGTCACGAATATCTGAACCACAGAGCTAAACTGTTGCTCTCAAGACTGGGTTGCGAATTTTCTTAGCAAACCTCCTCCCGGTGGATCTTGAGTAATGTTTAACATCACTAAGCTGCAGACACTGAGTTTAGACCACAGTAGACGTCCCTTATTTCTTCTTTATTAGGAAACATCAGTCATTTTAAGTAGATGTTGTGATCTGCTTTTAGAATATGTGATAACAAATCTTGACTGTCACCTTGACTACATCTGGAACAAACTATAATCCAAGAATTTGGGTATATAGGTGTAGTTATCAGTTATCTTGATTCAATAATTTTAGGTGAGAATACTCACCCTAAATCTAACCTACACCTTATGGTGAGAGTCCACGTAAGAGGGCATGGAAGAAGCCTGTTTTTTTTTCCTGACTGTTGTCACTCTCATTGGCAAATCCATCTCTCCTGCTGCCAAAATATTACTTCAGAAGAATTAGAAACTTCTTCTTTGTGGTCCAGCATAGACTCAGGAACAAATGAAATATCAATGCAATCAATGAAACTGGGATGAACAATATCTGGTTCCTTGCCTTTCCATGAGGAGAGACAGCCACTGTTGGATGAGCTGCACCACCGTCTGAGGAGATAGCCATTGTTGGATGAGCTGCACTACCGTCTGTAAGCCAATCTGGAAAATTCCCTTTTAATGAGTCTGCATTCATCCTAGCAGCTCTATTCCTCCAGAGAATCCTAATACAACATTAAAGGGGAAAACGCACCCACACTGAACCTTATTGAGAATACTTTAAGTAGCTTGTGAATCTGATGCTAAGTATGAAATAGAAATAGTTTAGCTACACTGGAAACTGGAGACCCCAAAAAAAAAACTAAAAAAGAAAACTTGAGGAAGGGTTAGACTGTATATGAACAAAGCAGTATTTTCTTAAGGTAAGTCTTACAGTGAATTAGAAGAAGTGAAGGATTCTGCAAAGTTTTGCTTCTGTGGTACTGTAATCCGTTTGGTTTTCACGCCAATATAAACACCGTTAAGACCACAAGAGACAGGGGTGAGAAGTTGTTCCCTTTCCGAAGTCAGGAGTTGATAAATTGGTTTATGTTTCAATGTTACTGTAATTATTCATTGGATCTGGAAATAATTTTTATTTACAATTCTAATATGGATTACTATATCCTTCCTTTTAGTTATTGGTGTTTTATATTTGTATTCTTTATTGTATAGTCTAGGTCTTTCTCAGCTTTCAGATTCAGTGAAAATAAATCATCTCTAAATGCTTGCAGATGAGCTGAATTAATTACTGGCAACTTCATTTATGCTTCTATGCTGTAGGCCACATTCACTAATGCAGAGAACACCCTTCTTATTTTCAACCTCCCCAAATCTGACATGTGACTTTTAGCTTTTCTCCCCAATATTTCTCCTCTTTCTCATGGCACTTCTTGTCTCTCTCTGTTATACTTTCCTTCCTCCCACCTTTATGTAAATAAGGATTTGTGTTTAAAAAAATGTTAGTATTTTTGTAACCCTCTTATTTCTCATAAAAGTCTGTGGTTGTCCAGATACATAGAAAGAAAGAAGCCATGATTAACTCACTGGCTAAAATTACCAGCCATGAGCATGACTGCTGAGGTATTGCCACTCTATGGATCTTTGAGTAGATGATTACAAAGTCAACAGCAGCCACCTGAATACTGGTCAAAATACTTACAGGCTAGCTATATAGTCCTCCTGGTAAAGTCATGATCAGTTACAGGTGAGGAAATGGAAACTCTTGTTGGATAACAATCTGCTAAAAAGGTTTCACAGACAGTAAGTGCAGAGGAAATTAATAAGTGCCCTTGGAAAAGGTGAAGGAAATTTTATAGCGTGAGATGACATTATTGTTAAGTCCTTTAATTTCTAACTCTAGTGTTTGTAGTGTCGCATTCATTTAGACTAGTTTCATAGGAAACTGGGCCAAGAGTATAGAGAATATTGCTATGTCTTTTTCCACCCAAACCCTCCACCTACTGTCAATAGTCTGCACCATTGTTATGTATTGTTACAATTTATGTGCCTGCAGTCAGACTTCATTAACTCCTGAAGTGTAGTGTGAGGACCATTGTTGGTTTACACGCATGTTCAGATATGTGGAGCTGCATCAAGAGTTTTTCCTCCTGCTTTCCCCTCTCCCTACAGCTTCTGTAGTTTGACTTCTGGAAAACGTCAGAACTGGAGCCACGCATCCTGTCATAGCTTTTGCAGATCAGCTATACGTTTTTGGTGTTCCTCCAAGACATGTCAAGTTCTGATGAATGGCACTATCGTTGAGTAGGAAAACAACTTAAGGAACTGTTAAAAACAACATTTTTATTTTGGTTTGAAGAGACGTAGGTGTGTTTTCTATATTTGAACATTCCCTGCTTTCTTTGAGTGGGCTCAGAAGCTGATAAAAAAACATGACAGATCACTTAGTACAGAAACTTTTAAAGGTAATGGAAACATCTAGAGGTGTAACCCTGAGATATTTCTTATAGAAAAAGAACTATAGGCAAATTAATGGTTGTTGCATGCAATAGATCAGTCTTTTCCAGAGAGAAGCTCTCTGATAGGTTATCCAATCCCAAGTGATCACCCTTAAACACATACACATGAGCAACACTAAGTGGATAAGTGCTATTTATGTCTGATCATAGACCCATGATCTATATCCATCAATGGTGTCAATGGCTTGAGTCATCACTACTACCCTTTCATAAATAGATATACTCTCTGGTGGTTATGGACTTCTGGGAAACACTACAATAGTAATTTCTTTTATAATATCTGAGGAGACAAAATCCTAGATGAACTACTATATTTGCTTTTATTCTAATTAAAAATTAAAATTAAAAATTCGAACTGAAATGAATGAATACGTCTAATACTAGTAAAACATAATTAAAGACAGAAATCTTCTTTTAGGACAGAATACTTTTTCCTAGGTAATAGAGACAGAAAGCAGCTTTTGTATACTGAGGAAGGATTAATCCAGAGTGTGATGCACTTCACAGTGAAGACTCAGAAAGGAGCTTCATTCCCTATTGCTCCAAGATACGAAACCAATGGCCTTTGTGTTCTCATTTTTTAAAGAGGACGTCAGCACAGCTTTTGTCACATGCGGCTCCTCCTGATTTCGGCATGGGAATTGGAAAAGCTCCCTGAGTTGGCTTTTCTCTGGAGAGAATAAACTTCTCATTGCCAATTGGAACAAATTGCCCGCTGGAGTTTGTTTGAAATTCAATAGCTCTTAGATCCTGAAGGCAATAATTTCTGAGTTCTGAGACTAGCAGAGACTTGTTTGGTCATGATAAAGATTTATGTATTGGGTGGTTAGCCACACAATATCTTTTCCCCATGTATTTTTGTTTTTTTGTGTGTGTTTTTGGTGGAATCTGCTATATGGCCTTGGTGGGCTTCTGATTCATTGTGTGGTCCAGGCTGCCTTAAACTCATGAGTCCCCTGGATTAGCCTTGAGCTGGGGTTACGGGCATGCACTGACATTTCTCATACAAATCTCTTTATTTTTAGTTTGTATTTGCTTTATTCCACATTCTGGATTAGAGAAAAGGGACTATTTCACAATGAATGGTTTCCTCTCCCTAGAAGAACCTGGAGAGCTATCCTGAAATCCTACCCATTATTTTTTTTCTGGCAGGTGAGATTTAGTCAACGTGTATCACAAATCCGCTGCACTGTTTAAAGTTACAGTATGAATTTTTGACATGTGTATAAACCTGTGAAATGATTATCAGGACCGGGACAGAAAGCTCGTCCTTCACGCATGGAGAGTTCTCCTTCCCCTAGTCCCTTGGTGTACTACCTCGTTTCTCAACAGGCACAACCCGACCTGTCACTATGAATTAGCTTCAGTTTTAGTGCTATATAAACAAAATTCATTCTCTGGGTACCCTTTCATGTTTGCCTCTGTATTTACCATGCTTATTTTGAGATATGTTCATGTTATCACACACAGAATTGGGACTTCTTCATTACCAAGTATCATGTATTTCTTTGTATGCCAATTAATAATGCATTGACCTATTAATGGCCATTTTCGTTAGATTCCACTTGAACTGTCACAAACAAAGCTATTATGGACACAAGCAAATCAGTATCGGGGAGACTTATACTTTTTTTCTCTTGGGCAAATATCTAGAAGTTGCTGGTTTGTATAGTAGTCAGCAGGTTTAACTTCTTAGTGAACCAGAAACCTATTTTTTGGAGTAGTGACATCATGTTAAATTCCTACTGGTACATGGTATTGTGTCCAGCACATTAGAAAGTCATATTGTTTATGTATATATCAGTTTATTTTTGCTAGCCAGTCTAATAGGTATGTATTAGTATATCATTCTGATTTTAATTTGCATTTTTCATGTTATTACTGCCACCAAAAGGATCACAGTATGACACTCCAAAATATGCTATTTTGGCATGATTATTTTTTTTTTTTTACCAGTGGTAGGGTCATTCAGTCTCCAAATGGTCCTTGGACTCTTGAAGGCAACTGGTCTCTCCTATGAACACTGAATTGCTGAAATGTCTGAAGAATAACATAAGTTTAAAATATCATTGACAATTGAACAATTTCTTTAAACAATTTAAACCTATGTTTAACCTTCATAAAGTAGGATTGAGTTTCAGTTTTTGTATACACTTTGTATAACTGTATGAGTAGGGTTGGTTTAAATATATATCATTTAATGTTATGAGAACTGTCTTTCATATAGTCTCTGGGGAACAAGTTTAACCCCAACATGCAATTCTAATATTATACATATATTCTATGAATTTAGTTTTTTGACATATTCCATCTATTTGTTTATCATTACACAACATATTTCGTTGTGTTCTCTTTTCTTGCTGCTATAATTTTAATGTCCACATACAGATTCCTTTGTGCATTCATTTGGACCAGCTGAAATTAGCCCAAGAGAACCACACCACTCATATTAACTTTCTGCAATATCCTATTTCTCAACATGTAAGATGGATTCTATTGTATTGTCTCATCAGTAACCTTCATAGAACTCAGTCAAAACCTTTTTTCCCCTTAGACCTTCTGTTCTAAAGGTCTACATGTTCTGTTCTTTAAGTTGATTTGGGCCCTTTACCACCCTTAGGTCAATCTAAGAGACCGTGGAAAGTGGGCATTTCAATGGCTGTAATTTCTATGTTTCCCCTCAAATAAAACTATTTGTGTAGCAACATACATTTTCGTAAATACCCATATTTCACATGAGTTTGTTAACAATGAGTTAAAAAGTGAGTTAACAACTGAGTCGAGGCTTCCTAAGTTTTCTCAGTTGCTAGTTGTATTTCTTTCTATCTTTATATGATTTGAAGTTAATTTGTATAGTTTCTAAGAACATTATTTTTTCTAATTAACCACTTCTTCCTTAGTTTGCTTATTCATTAACTTTCTCTTCAACCCAGAAATCTTTTTTTTTTTTTTTTGGCTGAGCGGTTTCTTTGATAACCTTGAAACAAACACATTTATTCCCCCATCAAGTCAGTATTGTTTAAAGAAAATGAAAGGGCATGTCTGTTCTTAAATACTTCATTTATTTTTTGAGTGACTTAAAACTAAACCACTGTGTAAATCCACTTCTGAATAGAGCAATGAGAACTTTGAGGCCCAGTTCCGAATCTCCTTGTAAACATTAACTTTCTTGAATGTCTTAAACATTCTTTAAGATGATTTTATTATGCTTTTGTTTATTTTGTGAGATTGTGTATGTGTGTGTGAAGGGAATGACGTGCGACTGCTCATATGTGGATGTGGAAGAAAAACTTGAAGCAGCTTGTACCGATTAGCTACTGTCAACATGACACAAACTAGAGTCACCTGAGAGGAAGGAGTCACAATTGAAGGAACCTCCGTCATATTGGTCTCTAGACACATCTTTGGGGGTTAGGGTACATTTTCTTGATTGATGATTGATGTAGGGCATAGTCCTCTGTTGGAGGTGCTATCCCTCAGCAGATAGTTCTGGATTGTACAAAAGAGGTAGCCATAGTGGTTTGAAAGAAAATGCGCCGCATAGGCACTATTAGGAGTTGTGGCCTTTGGGAGTAGGTGTAGCTTTGTTGGAGGAAGTGTGTCACTAGGGGGTGGGCTTTGAGGTCTTGGAAGCTCAAGTCAGGCCTGGTGGCTTGTCTCCTCCTGCTGCCTGGGGAACCAGATATAGAAGTCTCAGCTACATCTTCAGCACCATATCTGCTTCCATGACACCATGCTTCCCGCCATAATGATAATGGACTAAACCTCTGAACTGTAAGCCAGCCCCAGTTAAATATTTTCCTTTATAAGAGTTGCTGTGGTCAAGCTGTCTCTTATTTATTTATTTATTTATTAGAAATTTCCACCTCCTCCCCTCCTCCCATTTCCTTCCCACTGCTCCCACTCTCCTTCCCTCTCCAGTCCTAAGAGAAGTCAGGGCTTCCTGCCCTGTGGGAGGTTGAAGGCCCTCCCCTCTCCATCCAGGTCTAGGAAGCTGTGCATCCAAACAGACTAGTCTCCCAAAAAGTCAGTACCTGCAGTAGAATCAAATCCCAGTGCCATTATCATTGGCTTCTCAGTCAGCCCCCATTGTCAGCCACATTCAGAGAGTCTAGTTTGATCACATGCTCATTCAGTCCCAGTCTAGCTGGCCTTGGTGAGCTCCCATTAGATCAATCACACCTTCTCAGTGGGTGGACACGCTCCTCACAGTCCTAATTTCCTTGCTCATCTTCTCCCTCCTTCTGCTCTTCATCTGGACCTTGGGAGCTCAGTCCAGTGCTCCAGTGTGGGTCTCTGTCTCTATCTCCATCCATCGCCAGATAAAGGTTCTATGGTGAAATTCAAGATATTTATCAGTGTGGCTATGGGAGAAGGCCAGTTCAGGTACCCTCTCCTCTGCTGCCCAAGGACCTAGTTCTACTCAGCGGTAAAAAACAATGACATCTTGAATTTTGCATGCAAATGGATGGAAATAGAAAACACTTTACTTAGTGAGATAACCCAGACCCAAAAAGATGAATATGGTATGTACTCCCTCATTAGTGGATTCTAGCCATAATCAAAGGACATTGAGCCTATAGTTCATGATCCTAGAGAAGCTAAATAATAAGGTGAACCCAAAGAAAAACATATATTTATCCTCCTGGAAATTGGAAGTAGACAAGACTGTTAAGCAAAGATTGGGAGCATGGGGGTGGGGGTAAGGAGGAGAGAGAAGGGAGAAGGGGAGGATTGAAGAGATATTGGGGGAGTGGGATGGCTGAGATGGAGAAAGGGTGGACATAGGAGCAGGGAAGAAGATATTTTAACTAAGGGAGCCATTTTACGGTTGGCAAGAGACTTGGCTCTAGAGGGGTTCCCAGGTATCCAAGGGGATGTCCCCAGCAAGCTGTCTCTTCACAGCAATAGAAGCCCTAACTAAGACTGTAGCTGAGCAAACCACAGAAAGCAAGTCATTAAGTAGTCTGCCTACATGGTCTCTGCCTTAGTTCCTCCCCTGACTTCCCTTAGTGATGTGCAGAGATGTGAAAGTGTAAGCCAAATAGATTTTGGATCAAATACCTGGGATAAGGTAACCCACATGTGCTACATCTCTATAGCTGAGAATACAAGGGGCATTTTGGGCCAAAGAAGCACAGGTCAGTCAGGAATTGTTCCAATAAGCTTCCGTGAACTGCGTGTCCCCACTTCTGTTTACACAATTTTTGCTGTTGGATGGAGTTAGGACATTTGTAATACCCTTGGATGTCTGTTGTAAATTTGATCATATCTTAATGTTTTCTCTTCTGGTTGGGCATTTAACTAGCTGTAGTTTTTTTGAACTCTAGCTAACCGAACTGACCACTGACGACATTTTGCTTCATGGAGATCAAGGGGGTATGGCTCAATTAATGGGAATAGATTTGTGGCGCCTCACATAAAACCCAAGGAATTCTAGAAACCAAGCCAAATCAACCAATACGTGTGTGAGCCAATGATAAGGGAAATAACTCCTTAGGCCACAAAGCACTACTTGGCATTGAATAAAGAAAATTTGATTTATATTGCCCTTATGCTTTTATAATATCAAAACACATTTTATATGAGTTTGTTTTCAAGTGTACTTTGAAGAACAATGAACAATATCTTTAACATGATTTGAGAAATGCTGGAATAAGCAGTTGTGCCAAATTACTGAAAGCAAAGATTAGAGACCTTTTTCTGCCTCCAATTCAGTTTTATCCTTTGATCTCAATAGGTCATTTGTTTTTCCCTCTTAACATTTAAATTAAAAGTATTTAACTATGTCATAATAAGCAAAGTCCTTAATTGCCGCTCCAATTTTTCAGTTTGTTCCTGTTAAATTTTGGTTTCGCATAATGCTATGCATTTGTCTTAGTCTGTGCCACTACAGGAGAATACCAAAGACTAGACTGTAGTGATGAGGTGAGCAGGCCTGCTTTTCATCCCACCCGGCTCCCGCATGGTTAGCTTTACACCCAAAATAACAACATGCAAATTGTATTCTTTTGACACTGCCTGGCCCATTAGTTCCAGCCCCTTAATGGCTAATTCTCACATCTTGATTAACCCATTTCTAATAATCTGTGTAGCACCATGAGGTAGTGGCTTACTGGAAAAGATTCAGCAAGTCTGACCTGGTGGCTGGCTCCATGGCGGTCTGAATCACTTCCCTTCTTCCTAGCATTCTGTTCTGTCTACTCCACCCACCTAAGGGCTGGCCTATCAAAAGGCAAGGCAGTTTCTTTATTAAGCAATAAAATCAACACAAAACAGAAGACCCTCCCACTAGATAATATATAAAGAACAAAGACTTTGAGATTCACAGTTCTGGAAGCTAGAAAGTCCAAGATCATGGAGCTAATAAGATTCTTTATATAGTTTAAAGGTTGACTGTCACCCAAAAGACCATTCATCAAAAGCTTGATTCTCATATTGGTGTTGTTGGAAAGGGTGAGACTCTTAAGAGGTGGGGTCTGTAAAAAAGGTCTCTAGATTAGAAGGCATTTATTCTTGAAGGGACTTGTAGGACCCTGTCCTCCTCTTTTCTTCTAATCCTGCAGTCATATGATGAGACATTTTTGTCTGTGCATATTCTCCCTGCCATTACCATCTGACATCCCATACAGGTGTATAAAAGTTCTGAGTTGCCTTCGGCCTTGAGTAGAATCTCTAAATCCAAAAGTTCTACAAATAACTCTTCTCTTTATCAAATGAATATTTCAGGCATTGTTTTATGTGGTGAAAAGCTAAAGCAGGCCCTTACTTTATCTAGAAAATAAAATCTTTTTGTAATCCAACTGAGCCAGCTTTGATCCCTGAGATATCATTTAAGCAAAAAACAAAGAGTAAGATTATATTTATCTTTTAGCTTTCTCAAATATGAAGGGCTTTGCAGAGATTAACTATGGTCTAACTTAAATGATAAGCTAAATTATCCAGAGTAGCACATGTGCAGGCCTCTCCCCCATGGTGTTCTCTGCATGCACGTCTATTCCCTAGAGGAGCATATTGTCAAATATTTTAGATAGTCTAAAACATTTTCTCTTTTATATTCATATGTATTATACTACTATGGTTACTTAATTTTGCTGTGAATGTATCATGTATAGAGGCAGAGACACAGAGAGAAAATATTATATTATATTAGACTACCTACATAATTCTTGATGCTAAGCCCCACTCTCATGCAGTGTATATATCGTAGACTTTGCTCTCTTCCTCTGCTGTCTAGTTGTGAACATGCCAATAGGTAATGATTTCCAAAGGACTCTAACTATTTGACAAGCACCTGTCAAAGAATTTACAAAAAGGTCAAATAAGTCAAGTTATGTCTTTATTTCTTTCTCTGTGTAGGTACCCTTCTGTAACATCCAATCCATCTCAGATTAAAAAGTTCTGTTCCTAGGAGTGAGAGGTTCCTGTTTAAAAAGAGTTAAAGCATTTATCTATGAGAAATGCTAATACCACAATTATTATTCATTAAACAGTCTCATCATAATATTGAACAAACAATAGACTATGGAAAAGCATTTGCAACTTATAAAGAATATAAATAAAAAACATTTGAAGAACTTCTAGAAATCAGCAAGGAAAACCTGGGTCCCTCATAGAAAAGTAGAAAAAAAAAAGACAACACAGAATTTGATATTTGAGTGGCACAAATAATTATGAAAAATATCCAAAGCACTAACCATTGTGTTCATTTAGATTAAAATCAGAGTGGAATGCCTCCATCTATAGAAAAGTGTCACCAGTGTGACTCATTTGTATTATGCCACATATACTGGTTTTGAACATCAGATTTATCGCTAGTACTTCATAAGTAAATAGGCACACTGCATTTTATCTGGAAACACTAACCAGAAGAGTTAAAATTTAAATTGCTAACAACTTCAAGCATTGGTAGCAATGTGGGACAACTGAAATTTTTAACCACATCTTGACAGCATGGGACTTGATTCAAGTCCACTTCGGAGAACTGTTTGGAAAGACCCATTAAAGCTGAACGTGTAAAATCGTAGAACACAGCAAATCTTCTTCAAGGAATGTCCCTAAAAACACACAGGAGAATGAATGCTGCAGTGCCTTTTGTATTTATACTGTCAAAAAATAAACAAACTTGGGTGACCCTTTATATTGTAATTACCAGGTAAATTTTGGCATAATTATAGAATGAAATATCAAATATCAATAAAAGAGTACACTGTTGCTAGATTCAATGTATTGATAATACTCTGAAAATTAATGCTTAGTAAGAAAAAGCACAAAATTAGACATTTGAAGATGGACAATTCATCTACAATGTTAGAAGCCATGAATGAAGAAGAACATAACTAGGAGACCAAGTTGAAGTTTTGATGGAAATTTCTTGACTTGAGTGTTGCCTTCATGGGAGAATTCATTTTGGAAAAATCTTCTTGCTCTATTTCAATTCAGATATTTTTTGCACAATATGCATCAATGAAAAATTTTGTTTGAAGCTAGGACTGTGGTTCAGTAAGTAGTGTGGTGGCCTACCATTCATAAAACCCTAGTTTGATCCCCAATACCATCTAAGAAATGTTTCCTGTTTATTATGTCATCAACTTTTTGATTCATGGATGTGAACACTGAGAAGCCACTAGACTCTGCCTGCATATGCTGCCTTAGAATTCTGTTTTTTTGGTCTGCTCTGTTTCTATTTTTAGAAGATTCAGAGAAAACTAAAAGCAGCATAGTATAGGTAAATAACATTATTATCCAGCTACATAACCGTGGATCCTGTCTATCTCAAAACAAGGAAACAAGATGTTACTGTTGAGATAAAGCTTTATACATAATTAGCACACACCATAAGAATTGTAATAGTAACAATGTGATGTATCATTGTTCCCGGTTTGTGTCACTGGACCTTGTGTGGTTGGAGACCTTTTTTGACCTTTTCGTGATGTTTCCTAGACTTCATGTTGATTTTTGAATGTAGGAATAGAGTCTTAATTTTATATCTTCTCTGTGATCCTTTCTGCATGGCAAGCTTCCATACAAATCAATTGGAAGGTGTGTTCTTTCACATAATAGAATATTTCATAATGACAACGTCTTGGTTTCGTACACAGGCTCCTTGATTTACCAATCAGGTGAACCTAAACAACTTACCTTTTAAGCCTCGATTTATTATGAAGTTGAGAATAACACTGATAACCTAGAGAGAGCCTAGTATGGTTTGGTTATATCAAGTATACAGTTACTGTCTCTGCTTTAAGACAACATTGACTTTCAAAATATGCTTCTCCCTGTTCCTCATCCTCTCCCTTCCAGCTCTGTTTATCAGATCACTCCTAAATTAGTGTGGGTCACAGCATCACCACATACACCCATTTTCTAGAGAAATGTCTTACAGTGATGATCTTTGAGCAGCTTCTCTGAATCCCATGGTGAAACCTAAGCACTCTGAGCCACGTAAGTAAGAAATACTGCAGAATGAGATCCTATGAAGGCACATTTGAGGAGTGGTATAGGTGCAAGTTAGAATAACCTAAACCACAAGAAAGTAGTTTTTAAGTCAGGGAGTTTTTAAGTTCCTTTCGAATCCTTCCTAAGAATCTATACAAAATAGTGTAGTTCAAAATTCTATATTATAATTTTATTTTTCTCAAATATTCTCCTGATCCCTCTCTGACAGATATACTCACACAAAATTATAGATGTTTAATGCATTTATTTGTTAAATAAATAAAATGAATGAATGCAGCAGTAATTAACACAATGTACAAAGAACATGCATGGGGGAGGGGCTTCTGTTAGTAAAGCACATACCTTCCCAGAATGAAGATCTTCCTGTGCTCAGTTCCCAGACCCAATATGAAAAATCTGGGCATTGTAGCACACACTCATACTCCTTGCCCTGGTGGATCATGGGTTTTGCTGCTCAGTCAGTTTAGTCTGCTTGGAAAGTTCTAGGGAACAGAGAAATCCTGCTTGACAAAAAAAAAAAGCAATTAAAAAAATAAAAATTAAAAAAAAAAAACAAGATGAATAGTCCTAAAGAATTATCCTCTGGCCACCACATGACTGTGAATGCGTTTGTACCATCATAAACAAGGATGCACATGCATGGACACATGCACACACACACACATACACACACACACACAAATATTTATATTCATCTATATAAATTGTGGTGCAAGAAGGAATGTGGGCTGGGAATAATATAAGTCACTAGTAGAGAGATTGCCGGGCATGTGTAAGACTGTAAGTGCAATTCTCTAGCACTGAGAAGAAAGACAGTAAGACAGACAAAGAAAGGAAGGCAGGGAGGGAGGAAAGAAGGAAGGAAGGAAGGAGGGAGGGAGGGAGGGAGGGAGGGAGGGAGGGAGGGAGGGAAGGAAGAGACCGTAGTCCATGTTTTCTCGATTCATAATCATGTAACACTTGAAATTTTCCACACAGCAATACTCCCAAAGTCATGGGTTCCTAATCTATTTAGTGGAGACACTGCCCATCTCCCTTAGGACTATTGAGAGAAGTGAATGTGTATAATAAGGAATTTAATGTTTGTTACTACCACTGCTATGGCCGTCAGCATTATATGTCTTACCTAGAGAGTCTATTCATGTCTCATATTCAAACGCAGACCCACTTTTCTCTTGGAAGGACTCAGAGACACCCATCCTGACTTTCAGATGGGACCCAAGGCTGCTCTTCAGAGACAAGTGTTTGCTCATCTCGCTGCTCTCGAGTTTAGGCGTGCTGTTCTTTTCATGGATGAGTCCTCAGAGGCACAGGCTCCATCTTAACCTCAGAAAACATGTGATCTCAGTTTGGACAGGTGGAGAAATGTTCTTCCACCTGTTCAAAATTATACCCCAGGTTTTAAGAATTTTATTGCTCTTAATTCACCTTTTAAACTACAGATGAAAATAAGTAATGATAGGTTTATTTATTCATCCATTATAAAGTTCCGCTGGAATTTCTAAATCAGATATAGTCCTGACTAATTTACATGGAAAAGTGTAGTCTTCTTGTAAAATATAGCCTTTATTTTTAATAGATGATCTTTGTCTTCCATCACAACTGCATAGGTATAAGTTCACTAAAACTGGTATGATGTGGGAGTCCCCTCTGTAGTCTGCGAATATGTTTTATTACCACTGGTTAATAAAGAAGACGTTTTAGATCTATGGCAAGGCAGAACAAACTGAGGCAGGAAATCCAAACAGAGATAGAAAGAGAAAGTAGGCAGAGTCATAGAGATGCCAAAGTAGCTGTCGAAGGAGACAGATGCCAGAACTTTACCCAGTACGCCACAGCCTCATGCCGATATACAGATTAATAGAAATGGATTCATTTAAGATGTAAGCGTTAGTCAATAAGAAGCCTGAGCTAATAGGCCAGCAGTATTACAATTAATATAGTTTCTGTGTGATTATTTTTAGTCTGGGTAACAAGGAACAAATAAATGAGCATTCTCCACTTACACTGGTATTATCAGTAAATAAGAGTGTATTTTTCTCAAATAATATGTTTTTTCATGTAAAATTTTCCATTGCCTTTGACAAAAAAAAAAGTTTTTGGGATAATTTCAGCCTAATCGTTTACTAGATAAACTCCTTTTCCTTGTCATTTCCTTAACTTGAAATGCTTTTATTACTCTTTATAGAGGGTGCTTATGGGGCCAGTTTATTGCACAAGTGAAATTTGAATGGGAGTAACCTTGAAGCACCTTTATTTTTTCCTTCTAAATGCTCCTTTGGACATGTTCTATCAAGTTGTTCTCTTCTCTCCCTGGGCAAAGATGTTGCAGCTTTCCAGCCATTCTCATGAATTAATGAATGGTGTCAGTTTTTAGAGGAACTGCAGCTTCATATAAAACTGTCAAACTCTCAACAGATTTAAATCTTTTGTTTTTTTTTTTTTTTCCTTCAGTTCAGTTATGTTGCAAAAAATGCTTAGCCAAGAGAGTATACTGGGTTTTTTTTTGGGGGGGGTACTTCCCCGTCCCTAGCTTCTACTTCCCTGCCCTCACTTTGTAACCTCTGACCCTTTCATAGTTGGGTGCGTGAGGAAGTCAGGATTGAGTCAAGATACAATACTTCACACTGAATGAGTAGCGTGACCAGGTGGAACCCTCTGGGGTTGCAGATACCAAGTACTGATTATTTCTGAGACAGTCCGGTGAGTTGTTTCTTAAGTTCCTTGGGTGAATGATCTACATCCCTGCTGACCCTCTTATGATTGCCGTTGGCTCCTGGCAGCCCTCCACAGAGAATCTCTTGCTTCATTTACTTCCAGTGCTCTTGAGAAACTCCATTCCAAGACAACACATGTTCAAAGTCTGGACAATGGAAAACATGACTAAGCAGTCAGAGCAGTGCTGGCCATGGGCAAAGTATTTCCTTTCTGCTCTTTGCTACAGGTCCTCTTAGTGAATCGGCTCCCTCTAGATTTTTCAAGCAAGCATCCTGTACAAGAGGCAGCATTATTGAAATTCAAGAGGTCTTTCTTTTCATTCCGTTTGCTTAGCACGGTGAAGCTCAGCAGTCTCTTATAAGCCCTCTTCTTGAATAGACAGCAACCTTGATCTGTAAAGACTTATAAACAACCCTGGCATAGTGTCTGTTAGCTCAAGCCCACATCCCAAGAAAGTCACCTCCCTCTTTAAGGAGCTGCCTGAGGAATCTCCAGGCTGCCATTGTGGTTTAACTGTGACTTAGCCCTGAACTTACACAGGTGAGCCACCAGAGTCACACAGTAACTATATCAATAGTGGAAATTCAATTCAACTGTGTTGCATTTTAGAGGTGGGACCTTTTAGAGAGCTACTAGATAAGGTGAAATACCCCATCGTTTAGTCTGGTGGCTTCATAAGGAGAGGGGCAAAAACCAGATACAGACGCTTATGAATCCTATCTCTCGCTATATATATTGTCCAGTGTTATGTCCGGACTCTGCCAGTAAGAAAGTCAGCACTGAAACTAAGCCCATATCAGTGGCACACCCTCAAACCTCCGAAACTGTAGTATCTCTTTTCTTTATCAAATTAGCTTACCTTAGATACTGTTCTATAGTTACTTATATAGTGAACTCTTATTTAATAAAAAGGTTTACCATTTATTCCAGCCAATTTTGCATAGATGGCATCTAGTTAGCCTGCTTCTGTGGGAAAATAATTTAAAGATCATTTGTTTGCTGATGGGGCTCCCTTAAGTCTGAGTAACAGACCGTGTTTTTTTTTTTTTTTTTTTTTTTTTTGGATTCTACCTTACCCTTACCCCTTACCTACTTCTTTGGCTCACTATTTTAAATATTTGTGCATCCCCATACAAGTTGGAAATCCCTTCACTCTGGACTTCTGTTACTGTTGCCATAGTTACTGCTGGCTAAAACTTGTTCTTATCATTTTCACTACTGTGGGACTTTACCTTTGACACTGAGTGCAAAAGTAACTGAAGTTCTATTCTCAGTTTTATGGCTTTCACAATGCATTTTTCAGGCAATAATTAGTTATGGACCCATGGGACTTTTGTTTTTCACCCATTAGAAATTCCACATAAATGTTGGGACTTGTTTTCAGACTATAAAATTTGTTGAAATTCTTTATCCTGTATTGCAAAGGAAGAGGAAGACAACAAATGGATGTTAGATGTTAATTTTTAAATCCATATTAATTATAATTTATGTGAAATCTTACCATTTTAAAGAGGTATTAAGCTTGTTAAAAATGCTTAATGTGCATTATTTCTAATACTAACACAAATATATCAATGGTGTATCAGTTTTATATGGATATCATGGAGATCACCCTTTCTATTAAGGCTTATGTGAATTCTCATGGTTTTTCTTCATGAAGGAAACAAAGTTATTAAGTCAGGCTTCTTTGTCAGTTGTAATTATTAGTATGATCAAATTGGGCATTGCTGGACAGCATCAACTCAAGTCAACTCAAAAGTAAAATTCAATAAATCTTAAACTAGAAGGCTGGAGAAATGCCTATTCTTCCAAAAGACCAGGGTTCAATTTTTACCACCCACATGGCAACTGCATTTCCAGGGGATCTGACATTCTCACATAGATATGGATGCAGGCAAAACATCAATGTACATAAAATGGAAAGAAATGTAGTATACTAATCTAATTATTATTTTAGTTCTATTCTTATTCCAAAAATAGGACTTGTTTATTTTTGAAAACCTAAAAGTACAAAGTGAAAGTTGAAAAGTATAAAATAAATATTATATAGTTCATGTGTAGATTAAAATCAGCAGAATTCAGTAAAACTACTTAACTATTGCATTTATATTCTAATTTCTACACTCATTGAATATTGTGTATGTGTTAATGAAAACATGTAGGTTAAAATAAGCAGAATTCAGAAAAACTGCCTAATGTATGATTATGTATACTCTAATTTCTACATTTAATGAATATTTTGTATATGCTAATGAAAACATGCATCTCAATTTTCCCGACTTTTAGTTTAATATCACGCTCAGCAGTAGAACATTGCTAAATGGAGTGAGTGACAGCACTTCGAACACAAAAAAGTGACATTATAACCACAATATATTTCAGCACGTCTTTCTCAGAATTCAAAACTTGCAGTTTCCAAGTCTGGAAACTGGCCCCAAACCTTATATATTATCTATTCTACTTGTAACAGAGACAAATTTTTGGCTTGCACCTGGATAGTATACTCCATCATAGAAGAAAATGCACCATCAGGAAAGTGAGGCAGCTGCTCGTTTTGCATCCCTGGTCAAGAAGCAGGAAGAAGGGAACGCTGGTGCTCAGCTTACTTTGTTCTTTTTATTCATTATAAAACATAGTTCTTAGAATGCTGCAGCCCACGGTGGCCAGGTCATCCCATTTAAAAGGTTATTTAAGATAAGCAAAATCCATATAATCCCTCATATAACAATACTATATAAACCCTAACTATAAAATCCCAATCTATATAATTCTTCAATGGCAAAACCTGAGGCTAAAGTAATCTAGGAAACCCTTCAAAGATGAGCCTAGGGTCCTGTCTCCTCATCAAATATTCAAGATCAACCCTTTATGAATAGATGATCTGACTGCTCCATGCTGTAGTTATGGGGACAAAAATACTTTTTTATTGCAGATGTGAGAGAGAACAGACAAAGGTACCTGGAAGAGTCCAGGGCAGAGAGAGAAGCAACCTGTACATGGCCAGGGCTATCTGTGAGAGAGAGGAGGATGGATCACAGGGGAGAGAATAGAGAAATCATAGTGAGAGAAGCAGGAGCAGAGCAGAGCAAAGAGAAAACGTAGCAAGAATAACTGTGTTAACAGAAGAAAAGTATCCAGGGATGGGGGTGGTGCCTGTGAGCAGGAGGGAGTTAGGTTAGAGGAGGAGGTGAGAAGGACGATAATGCTACCATGGACTTTAGAATGTGTAAGAGGTACTTGGGATAAGAATGGTGTTTGGAGGGGCTGGAGAGATGGCTCAGTGGTTAAGAGCACTGCCTGCTCTTCCAAGGGTCCTGAGTTCAATTCCCAGCAACCACATGGTGGCTCACAACCATCTGTAAAGAGGTCTGGCGCCCTCTTCTGGCCTTCAGGCATATACACAGACAGAATATTGTATACATAATAAATAAATAAATATTTAAAAAAAAAAAGAATGGTGTTTGGAGGCATCACAGGTTGCCATATATCCCCCCTTCTGCCACAGATAAAGGAAATGACTCTCTTCATACCGGAGAGGTGGCTTCCCAAGTTCCTGAAGAATGCTGACCTTCATCTAACCACCAGGAATCTTCCTACAGTTTAGGTTGAACTCATTTCTGGACATTGGAATTTGGGTGAATTGGAGTATAAATAATTAATACCAAAACTCATCAACACGTGTCAGTAAGTCAGCTCAGAAGGTAAAGGCACTCGCTACCAAGCCTAATGAACTGATTTTTATCTCCAGGCCCACATGCCCTTTTTAAGGTACACACACACACACACACTCACACACTAAATGAATGAACAAAAAATGTTAAAGTATTGTTAACATCGTATATCAGACCATGAATTTTTTCTAGGAACTGTAGCCATCTTATCATTTATTTTGTAAACAGGGAGTTTACAAATTTAACTGATTTCTTTTTTATATAATATAATTATTTATTGATTCTTTAGAAATTTAGCATCATGCACCTAACTCGCATTCACTTCCCAGTCCTTTATATCCTCCCCTTATCCCTGCAACATTCTTCTCAAAGAAACCCCTTCCCCCCCCAAAAAAAACACTTAAAAATAAAACAAACAAAAAAATTGCACCTCCTTGTTCCTGTAGGAGCCAGCCATGATAAGCTAAATATGAACAGATCACCCAAAGGAAGTTCTTTACTTCCAACCATTATCACCTGCCAGAGTAGGACTCAGCCATTGCTAAGTTTAATGGAGGCCTGAGTCTCAGTAGTTTACCCTGAAGTAATACCTGGTTGAACCACAAACTAAGATTACCCTAGCACCACCCAAGAACAGACCATCCAAAGGAAATACCTAACATTCCAACTGCTGTAGATAGGATCACCTGCCAGCACACACTCAACTGGATATCCCTAGACAAATGTCAGCCAATCAGTGGTCCTGAACCTCAGAAACCCTTCACTCCCATTTTTACTACTATAAAAACCCAACTCTAACTGAGCTTGGGGATCACTCTTAATTCCGATACGGTGGACAAGCAGAGAGACCAAGTTTGCAAATTTGCATAAATAAAGGCTCTTTGCTTTTACATACGGGGTTCATTCTCCTTGTCAGCTTTTGGGAGACTTTGTGGATTTGGGCATAAAAGCTCCTCTATCATTTTCCATCACCTCTTTGTTCATTCTAGTGGCACTGGATGATGTGGTGTGTCACGCAGTATACCCTTCTATCCAATCAGCCTCACCCACAAAATGTTCATTGCAATGAGACATTCATTGGTCTGACTCAAGGCCTCTGGAATACCATCAGCACTTGACCCTCACTGAAATGCCTCTGGGATATCCTGTTGTTGCCCAGAGTCATGGGGATCTGCAGTTATCATTCCATAAGACCAATCCCTTCACACACTCTAGCAGATCAGAGATGGAGTAGGTGTTAATGTGAACCAACCCAAGGCCCAGGATGTGAGTGTTAGGAAAATATCTTAAGGCGAGCATCTCCATCTGCACAAAGAAATTCAGTTAGACCAGATAAGCCAAAATAAATGCCCGTGTTTAAAAGCGGTACCCTCCCAGGAGGCCAGGAGAGCATGGCAAGGGAAAGAAAGAGGGAGCATACATACAAACCCCAAACCACGTATTTTTCTTTGTGGTGTGAGCTTAAATACCCTGTGGGGTCAGTGCTTGGCAGGCTGGGAGTAACACTTCCAACTCAATATTACATTCCAGCCTCTTTGGATATAGGGGTGTTAGAGGACTAGGGTCTCACTTTTGACCAAACAGTAAGGATGGATGCTAGTTAGGCTGGTCTGTCAGGATCATTGGGGCACCCCTTCCTTCTCCCTCAGGCAAGAGACAGAGCCAACTCTCCTAGGACTGTGGTGAAAGGTGGGACCATATCTCCCTATTATGATGGGGGAGGGAGCAGAGGAGCTTTCCCATCTCCTGCAGTGATGACCAGCAAGTGGCAGGGCCAGCTATCGCAGGGTGGGTGAGTAGCAGGGCCAGCTCAGCATCAGAATTAAATGTACATGGCGCCTAGGATTTCCTGCAGTAACAGGGTCATGAACATCATTACAGACCCCAGCTGCAACAGGAACAGGGACCCTGATGTGGCCCTCAGCAGCATCTCGAGCCCAGATTTCACCCTGATTTCTGAAAAAAGTTCTGGCCTTGTTATTAGCAACTCTACAGTTTTATAATCAGCCAATGTTTCTCTATCTTGTGTCACCCTTGTGACTATTTCTACTCTGGGGACACTAATTTTTCCTCATAGCATCAGGTGAATGGATTCTGTGGTTTCTCCATACTTTAAATGCCAGATATATGGCATCTTCTCAGAGATATCGGCTCTATCAGGTATGAGGAATGTCTTTCTGTGTATGTGTTGCTTTTATTGGTTGATGAATAAAGCTGTTTCAGCCAATGGCTTAGCAGAGTAAAGCCAGGCGGAAAATACAAATAGAGATATCTAGAAAGAATAGGTGGAATCAAGCAGATGACAGCCAGTTGCCAAGGAAACAAGACATGTAGAAAATGAGGTAATGTGACGGCAACATGGCAATATATAGACTAATAGAAATGGGTTAATTTAAGATGTAAGAGCTAGCTAGAAATGCACCTGAGTCATAGGCCAAACAGTGTTGTAATTAATAGTTTCTGTATGATTATTTGGGTCTGAGAGGCCAGGAAAAGCACAGTCTCTATCTCTAATCAGGAAAACTATAGAGAATCAGATCAAAAAGTTCTTGTAAACTTACAAATAATGCCAACAGTTAAGTAGTAAGTACATGTTAGTATTAACTATCTGTTTCAAAGTCTTGGAGCTCATTGTCAGTTTTCCCCAGTTTTTCATAGCTTAAAGGTCTTTTGTTATTATTGCAATTTCCAATGATAACCTTCAAATTCTTTCTTATCTTTGTGTGACAAACTTAAAAGGATTTTGCTCACAGTTAACAGATTTGTGTATTATTATTTTCTATTTTCTCTTAACTGGACACTGATCCACCTATTCAAAACCAATAATATAATGTATGCATAAATTGACAAGTATACTGCTTAGGTCTCAAAAGGCCAGGGCATTGACATGTATTGATGCTCTGAATTCTGTGATTTAGATTTAGATTTAATTGTTAGAGATAACTGAAACATATTAGAACAATTCTCAACACTGAGAAAATAACCTGAATGCTCCATATCAACTACAAGGAATTAAATTAAAATCTGAGGAATTGTTGGTAGGAAAAAGAATGCAAACATGAATTTTAGGGTAAAATATAACATAGAGGAAATAGTTAAAGCAGTCATTGATTGAAATAAATTCTACAGTCTGGAGTCTCAGAAATCTGAGTTTATAATGGAAAATAATAATTTAGAAAACAGTAATATTTTATCTGCTCAGTATGAAATTTTCTAGATTCAGCTTTACTTTCTCATATAACAAAGACATTGCCCAAGATGCTATAAGAATTTATTGAAGAGAAGATAAGAAAGAAGAATTTTGATCAGGACCAGCCTGATGTACAACTTGTGTTTTATGACTAAGCTATGTCTGTCCCAAGTGTTCTAGCATCATCTCATAGTGTCTTGGGACATTGAAGAACAAGATCAAAGTTATTGAATTAGATAATGTTTGGTGTTCTGGGAATTGATTTTAAGTCACAGAGCACCAGCATATTTTACTGGGACTGGGTAACTCATGTTTTGCTTTGGCAGTTGACAAAAGTCACTATCCATTAAGGGAGTAACAGGAAATAGAGCATACTAAAAGAACTACTCCTGGGGAACTGGTGTCCAGAAAGCACTTCTCACCTCCTCACATGCAGGAATGTGATTTAAGTACCACTACAAACTGGGAAGGAGGAACAGCGTTAAAAACAATTCTTTACACAACATCTGGATAGTTCTTTAAGCAAGAACAGGAAGTAGTACAGAATAAATTGTTTTATCATAGAAATATATATGACAGATTAGAATATGAACAAATGCCAATACACATTTAGATTTATGCTTTAGTTTTCTTTCTACAATAAGGAAGATTTATGAATCACAGTTTCTGGGAAGTTTCACTTTTGACTTGGAGATGGTAAAAGACCAAGGATACAGAACCAAAATTTGTGTTGGTGATTATTCAATTTGGTTGTCAATATATCTGAATCTATGCTAGTAGTAAAACTATGGCATAATCAGTAAAGCTATTGAGCATTTTTCCTGCATCCAAACCACTTCAGGTCATTTTCCATATTCTTTCCATATTTTTTAAAGACTGTTAGAATAGGGCAGTGGTGGCACATTCTTTTAATCTCAGCACTCAGGAGGCAGAGGCACTTGGATCACTGTAAGTTCGAGGCCAGGATGGAAAAAAAAAAGACTATTAGAGTTGTTATTTCTCAAGTTAGAAAATACTGGAATCCAGAAACATGAAAAATTTTATCCATGGAGCAATTGTTCACAAATGGTTACTTTTTGGGGTAAATTGTTTTCTCTCTATATAGTTTCCATACTCACTAGCTTGTGATTTGTGTGACATAAGTTACCATGCATGTCACAAAAAGCTTTTTGCAATATAGATAGAAGAAGATTACATCAATTATTATCTTAAGTTCCTAACATCTCTGGAAATATGAATATTACTGTTTCATTAGGGATGTATACAGAAATAAGGGGCTGGATAGCTATTTAAGATAGGCTGGTATTTGGGACATTCAGTGACTGGACAATTTATCTTTGACTGTGAACCCTACTCTAGAAAGGAAATAAGCTTAGAATCAGAAATAGAATGAGTAAGACAGGCTTAAGCCATCCTTCTCCTCTGTGTGTTCTAGTTTCTCAATTCTACAATCAAGTTGCTCTCGATTTGGAACATCAAGAAACCCTGCCTACATTTTAGAAATCTCATTGGTTGCAATAGCCTGTAATTGAAGGATGGAATTATGTGACTCAGACAATATATCGATGTAAAAATTTCAATTCTCAGTTTGACCTCTGGTTATTCATCTGAAGTAACTAAACAAATACATATACTAATAAACCTGTTATAATTCATGATACTCTCAGAATATCATGCAATATTTAATTATAACTGATATGCACATAAAAATAAGCTATACTTATTGGTGGGGCAGGCTGTTAGTGTGTTTCCCAACTGCCCTGAATTGAAATAATCACAATATTTGAGAATTTGGGCATAGTTCTCTCCAAACTGCTTCCTGCTTTTTGGTGGGTGAAGTAATTTTGGAGGGTGTTCACGGTGACCTTTTAAGGGGTCTTGGTCCATCAAACCACATTAGTCTGAAAGGAATCCACAGGTTCTCATCCTCTGTGGAAACAAAAGAAGAACCTCCCTTCTACAGCAACAAATCCTTAGACCCAAATTTTGAAGTCAAGTTACCTTTAAAAGATATATGTTGGTTTAGTTTAGCAGTCCGTACAATGAAATGTGTCTCTGTGCTTAGCTCATTCACAGTCAAAACTTCAAAGAAAACACAATGATATACATAATCCAGTCTCTCTGTGTATATTCCATCTTTATGTGGATTATTTTTCTTATTCTATTACTCTTTTTTTTTAAAGTTTACTCTGTCAATTCTAGAGTTTTAGAAGTTGCTTACAATACATGTCCTGTTAACTTAGGTAATATTATATCCTTCTGAAGTCTTTGATGAAGTTGAAACATAGATAGTTATAATTTTAGTTTTCCTTAGTTATGATAAAAGATAGATAGTATTTTCCTTAATTTGTCAGATGTAAATGTACTAAATATTATAAATATTATAACTATAATTCTTGCTGCTCCCAATGTATCTGGACTGAGATTCTCCATAGGGAATGAGTTCCAAAAGTGAGGTTAATGCACTAGGCATAAATCCTGGTCCCACTACCAGTGGCCCAACAGAATACCCAAGGCACAGAGCTATCACCCACATTCAGAGGCCAAGTTTGGTACTATGCAGGTTCCCCAGCTGTCAGTTCAGAGTCAGTGAGCTTCTACTATCTTGGGTCAACTGTCTTTGTGGGTTTTCCCATCATGATCTTCTGCTCATATAATCCCTCCTCCTTCTCTTCAACTGGACACGCAGAGCTAGGCCCAGTGTTTGGCTGTGGGTCTCTGCAACAGCTCCTTTAGTTACTGGAGGTAGGTTCTATGATGGCAATTAGGGTAGTCACTAATCTGATTATAGAGGAAGGCCAGTTCAGGCACCCTTTCCACTATTTCTAAGAGTCTTAGTTAGGGTCAGCCTTGTGAATTCCTGGGAATTTAGGTTTCTCCAGAATGCCATAAGGGCTTCCTCTATCAAGATATCTCTTTCCTTCATCTCCCTCTCAGTCCCTTCTACAATTTAGCCATCCTATTCCCTTATGTTCTCCTCCCTTTCACCCCTTCCTCCCTTCCCCGCAAAGTCCTAATTTACTCAGACAATATTATCTATTTCCCCTTACAAGGAGCATTCATACATGTCTTTGTTAGGGTTCTCCTTGTTACCTAACTTCTCAGGGGTTGTAGATTGTAGCCTGGTTCTCCTTTTCTTTAGATCTAATATCCACCTATGAGTGAGTACACACTGTGTTTGTCTTTCTGGGTCTGGGTTACCTCACTCAGAATATTCTTTTCTAATTTCATCCATTTGTCTGCAAATATCAAGATGTCACTGTTTTTTTTCCACTAAGTATTACTCCATTGTGGAAATGTATCACATTTTTTTTATCCATTCTTTGGTTGAGGCACCTCTAGGTTGTTTCCAGGTTCTGGCTATTATGAATAATAGCCATTATGAACATAGTTGAGCAAATGACTTTGTGGTATGAATGTGCATCCTTTGGATGTATTCCCAAGAGTGGTAGTGATGGGTCAGGAGGTAAATTGACTCCCAGTTTTCTGAGAAACTGTCATACTGATTTCCAAAGTGACTGTACAAGTTTGCATTCCTATCAGCAATGAAGAAGTATTCCCCTTGGTGTATATCCTTTCCAGAATAAGCTGTCATCAGTGTTCTGATCTTAACCATGCTGACAGGTGTAAGATGGTATCCCTGGATCATTATGATTTGCATTTCCCTGGTGCCGAAAGATGTTGAGCAATTTCTTAAACTTATTTTGGCCATTTGAGGTTCTTCTATTGAGAATTCTCTGTTTAGATCTGTTCACCATTTTTAATTGGATTATCTGATATTTTAATGTCTAGTATCATGAGTTCTTTATATATATTTTAGAGATGAGCCCTCTGTCAGATGTGGGGTTGGTGAAAAATTTTTCTGTTCTATACGCTGCTGTTTTGTCTTATTGATTGTGTCCCTTGCCATACAGAAGTTTCTCAGTTTCCGTAGGTCCCATTTATTAATTGTTGCTCTCAGTGTCTATTCTATTAGTGTTATATTTAGGCAGTAGTGTCCTGTGGCATTGCAGTCAAGGCTACTCTCCACTTTCTCTTCTATCAGATTCAGTGTAACTGGATTTATGTTGAGGTCTTCAACCCACTTGAACTTCAGTATTGTGCATGGCAATAGATATTGATCTATTTGCAATCTTCTATATGTTGACATTCAGTTATGCCAGCACCATTTATTGAAGATCTTTCTTTTTCCATTGTACGATTTTGGCTCCTTTGTCAAAAATCAGATGTTCATAAGCATGTGGATTAATGTTAGGGTCTTTGATTAGATTCCATTGATTCACATTGCTGTTTTTAGGTTGATACCAGTCTTCTTTTTATTTTTTTAATACAGTTCTAAAGTACAGCTTACAGTCAGGGATGGTGATGCTTCCACGGTTCCTTTGTTGTGCAAGATTTTTATGGCTATCCTCAGTTTTTTGTTTTGCCACATGAAGGTGATTATTGTTCTTTTGAGGTCTGTGAGGAATTACATTGGGATTTTGATGGGGGTGGCATTGAATTTGGTAAGCTTGCTATTTTTACTATGTTAATCTTATCTATCAAAGAGCATAGGAGATATTTCCATTTTCTGATATCTTCTTGAATTTACTTCTTCAGAGACTTAAAGTTCTTGTCATACAGTTCTTTCACTTGCTTGTTTAGAGTTACCCAAAAATACTTTATATTATGTCTGGCTATTGTAAAGGGCGATTCTTCACTGATATCTTTTTCATCCTGTTTATTGTTTGGTTGGAAGTGTCACCTAGTCCCTGGCATCCATATACCCAAAGAGTCTGGAATGTTTGTGTGAAAGGGTCACCCCAGCCTGTGGCACACCTATATCCAAAGAAACTGGATTGTTTGGGTGGAAAGTTGTATTCTAAGACCCCTCCCCTGTGAGTTGCCTCAGTCCAAACTCCACCTCCACAAAAGCCCACCAAACAGTGACCCCTCCTCAGAGATGCTCAAGACCACTCCCACAGAGTATTTAAACTCCCCCCCAAGAGAATAAACACATGGTTTCCCGGTCTTGCTACCCAATCTCCTCTCTGAGGGTTTGGAAGGCCACTCACGAGCACTGGCATCCATTAAACCTTGTTTTTTTTTTCTAATTTGATTTGATTTGGTCTGATTTGGATTATTGCATCAGCAGAGAGGTTTATTGGAACACAAAAACTTTTCATCTAAATTTTTGGTGGAAGGGGATGTTTTTCCCACAGGCCCAGGGCTACATGTTGGAAAACACCCTTCTCCCCTGTACCTGCTCTCCACCAGACTATGAGCGACTTTGTCCTGATAAGTTCTGAGTTCCAAGTCTTTTCCTCAGAGGCCCTGGGTCTCATGCGATTTGGGGGCCATCTGCAAAAGACACAGCCGTGCCAGGCACCCAACCTAACCAGTACAATGACCTGCCTTGTTTACGGGGGACAAAGACCTGCCTTACCCCTGTGGGGTTCCTTCATCAGGAGATGTCCTTTCAAGGAATTTCCCACACCCTTCTGGTTTTTTGTCTCAAAAGTCTATCACAGTGGATACATTGTGCTAGGGTTTGAGTCCCGATTCCTGGCATGGATTTAAAAAAAAAATGGAACACTCACAGTTTGAGGCCTGATATCCAAATGCCCTTGGGCTGCATTTAAAAAAAAATCTTTTAAATTGGGGTTATCAGAAATCTTACATCCCTTAATGCTTAAAATTTTTTGCCGCTACCTAAACAAGCCTCCTGATATGCCATGGTTTCAGGATGCTGTGCTTCTGCTCTCCCTTCCCAGCCTCCCTCCCCATTTCTCTACTTGTTTGCTGTTTGTTACATCTTCCCTGGCATATAATCTGGTCACACTGGGATTCTCTCTACAAAGGAACCAGTCCTCTGTCCTCTCGCTCTAAGCTGCATAGCTATTGGGTTCTCATGTTTCTATTCTCCCTTACAGCATCTGCTAGTCTGGTCCTTAATGGGACCACCTGTGTGCTTGCCTAACTTCTGCAGTGCATACAAGAATCTTAAGTTGGTCAGCTGACACACTTTCTTAAAAACTTTTGTTTGTCTGTCTGTTAATTTATATGTGTTATATGTGGCCACAGTATGCTTGTTTTATGTCTGTGTGTATATGTGTTCTTGTTTTAAGATAATGTAAAACTTGTAACTCCAGATTACAACAGCTCTAGAAAAATACAAACAAGTGGATAGCTGCCATTTTGACCTCAGTGACATCTTTGGTAAGAGTACCCACATATACTGGACCTACCAAGGAGATATTCCGCCTCCAATATTCTTTAGCTTGCTAAAATATTTTTTCTAATCTTCTTGCCTCTACTTGTATCGGTAAGCTATAACTGACTGGATAAATTATATGTCTAAATTTAACTTATATGTCTAATTTAAATATACCTGACAGGTAGTGGTACCCTAATTCTCAAGTGCCTTCACAGATCTGAAAGTATTGCATTAAACAAAAGAGCTTCTTATAACAGAGACATGCCAGCTCCTGCAGCATCCTATAGCTCCTCCAAGAAGACACATAATTGCAAAAGATCTTCAGCTTGGAGGCTTGCCTTTGGGTATGACAAAGCCATCCACACAACAAAAAGTCGTCTTCTACCTCATCAGCTTCCTGGACATTGTACAAAGGGATCGATCTACTCATCCTGCCAAGACAAGTAGAATAAACCCTCTCCTCACAAGAAAATCTTTGGACATCTTGGACTCAGCAGCTAAAGGCAAGTACCGTTTCTTAGACTGGTGTTTGCCAAAGACTACGGAGAGACTCGGGATTACCTGTGTAGCTAAAAATAGCTGTCTTATTTCTGCTCATTTATCCCTCTCAGATCTGTCTAATGGCATTGGATGACTTAAGGTAGTGGTAGTTCCTTACTTCATTTGTTAAGTTTCCTGCTAAAAATGCATACAGGTGTGCCTCTTTCAGAGGCTTCATAGCCCAAGATTAACAGGTTTCAGGTGTATCTTCAGAGGTTCAGAGTTTCCAATTTCTTTTATCTAATCTGGTAAAAACAGTCTCCAGGGCCTATTTTAATCCCACCCATTTTCAAGCATATTTTATGGGATATTCCTGCTGTCTGAGCCACGGCAAACTTACAGAGGGCCTTCCCGACAATGCCAGCACCTGCACTGGCTCCTGGAAATTCACCATTGGTACCACCTCTCCTGGCTCAAATGGACACCAACCCAACAACTGAAATCTGGTTTTAAAGGACACATCTGGTCTCTTGTCCCACTTATTCACCCGTGCCCCTCCTGTACAAACAGGGCACTTCTCAGTCCCATTCTTTCTGACAGTTAATGACCCTTCCCATGGCTAGCTCCCTTCGCAGGGCTGATAACAACAATTTATTTTTTCTCCTAGCCACCTTCCTTCTCATCTCCCTCAAGGAATAGATGCCTGAGGTCTCCAAAATGGCAGTTAACTGGATGCCTCTCTAGCCACACTTCCTGCTGAGCATAAGCCCAATAACTGCCAACTCTACCCTTTCCCATAATGCTCCATGCTCACAGGAAGTAGCCAGACTTGAGCCAGTTCTCCTATACCCAAAGGGTCTGGGATGCTTGGTTGGAAATGTCACCCCAGCCTTGTGTACCCCTATACCCAACGAATCTAGGATGTTTGGTTGTAAGTGTCATCCCAGCTCCTGGCATCCATATACCTAAAGAGTCTGGAATGTTTGGGTGAAAGCATCACCCCAAACCCTGGCACACCTATATCCAAAGAATCTGGATTGTTTGGGTGGAAAGTTCCATTCCAAAGCCCCTCCCCTGGGAGTTGCCTCAGGACTCCACCTCTGAAAAAGTCCACAATACAGTGACCCCTTCCCAAAGGTGCTCAAGACCACTCCCACAAGGTATTTAAACTGCCCACCAGAGAACAAACACTTGGTTTCCCAGTCTTCTTATCTATCTCCTCTCTGAGGACCTGGGAGGCCACCAGGGAATGCTGGCATTCATTAAACCTAGTTGTTTTCTAATGGGTTGATTTGGTCTAATTTTCATTACTATGTAGGTGGAGAGATTTATAGGGCCACAAAAACTTTTCATTTATCATTTATGTATAAGAGGGCTACTAATTCCTTTGAGTTAATTTTGTATCCTGCCATATCATTGCAGAAGATATTTATCAGTTGTAGGAGTTTCCTGATAGAATTTTAGGGTCACTTATGTATATTATCATATCATCTGTATATAGCAAAAGTTTTACTTCTTCCTTTCCAAATTGTATTCCTTTGATCTCCTTCTGCTGTCTCATTGCTTTAGCTAGAACTTTGAGTACTATATTGAATAAATATGGAAAGAGTGGACAGCCTTGACTTGTTCCTGATTTTAGTGGAATTGCTTTGAGTTTCTCTCCATTTAGTTTGATGTTGGCTGTCAGCTTGCTTTATATTGCCTTTATTAAGTCTAGACATGTTCCTTGTATTCCTGAATTATTCAAGACCTTTATCATGAAGTGGTGTTAAATTTTTGTGGAAGACTTTTTCAACATCTAATGAGATGATCATGTGATATTTTTTCTTTCAGTTTGTTTATATGTTGGATTACTTTGACAGATTTTTTTATTTTCTTCATTCCTACTTCTCTGGTGGGTGCTTTTTTGATGTGTTGTTGGATTTAGTTTGCCAATATTTTATTGCGTATTTTTGCATCAAAATTCATGAGGGAGATTGGTCTGTAATTCTCTTTTTTTGTTGCATCTTTTGTGGTTTGAGACTCAGGGTTGAAGTGTGATTAGTAAAAACTCAGAGACAAAAATTGGGGTTCAACCTGAAGGTCAGAAAAGCAAAATAGCCAACCACTGGCTCTTACTTCTACCTCAGTCTGAAATGGTGATCCTACCTCTAGGAATCTCATAATGAGGCTGTGACTGAGAGCTGTCTCCTCCCATTTATAATCCTCTCTAGGTCTGGGATTGAGGTCAAGCACCACTACTGCCAGGTTTCTATGACAAGCTAGTAGGACTACTAGGATTAAAGATATATGTCTTGCTACCTAGTCTGTAAATTTGGTCAAGGTGTTTGTTTTACTTTTCTGATCCTCAGGCAAGCTTTATTTAATAAAATAAAAATGAAATGCCACTACACAAGGTGACTGTAGCCTCATAAAAAGAGTGTAGAAATGTTCCTTCTGTTTCTATTGTGTAGAACAATTTTAGGAGTATTGGTATTAGTTCTTTGAAATTCTGATAGAATTCTGCACTGGCCCTTGGCTTTTTTTGAGAGAGATTTTAATGACTCCTTCTATTTCCTTACGGGTTATTGGTTTATTTAAACTGTTTATCTGGTCTTGATCTTATTTTGTTAAGTCATACCTGTCCAGAAAATTGTTCATTTCTTTTAAATTTTCCAATTTTGTGGGGTACAGGTTTTTGATGTAAACCTAATGATTCCCTGGATTTCCTCAGTATCTGTTGTTACATCCCCCTTTTCATTTCTGATTTTGTTAATTTACATATTCTCTTTTTGCTTTTTGGTTAGTTCAGATAAGGGTTTGTCTACCTTGTTGATTTTCTCAAAGAATCAACTCTTTGTTTCAATGATTCTTTGTATTATTTTCTTTGTTTCTGTCTTATTGATTTCAGCTCTCAGTTTGATTATTTCCTATTATCTACTCCTTCTGAGTGTGTTTGCTTCCTTTTGTTCAAGAGCTTTCAGATGTGCTGTTAAGTGGCTGGTGTGAGATTTCCCCAAATTCTTTATGTGGGCACTTAGTGTTATGAACTTTCCTCTTAGCCCTGCTTTTCTAGTGTCCCATAAGTTGGGTATGCTGTGCCTTCATTTTCATTGAATTGTAGGAAATCTTTAATTTCTTTCTGTATTTCTTCCTTGACGCAGTGGTGATTCAGTTGAACATTATTCACTTTCCCTAACTTTGTATGCTTTCTGTATATCATATCGTTGTTGAATTCTAACTTTAAGTCATATTGATTTCATAAGATACAGGAGGTTATTCCAATTTTTTTGTATCTGTTGAGATTTGCTTTGTGACCACATACGTTGTCAATTTTAGAAAAAGTTTTCTGTGGTACTGAGAAGGTATATTCTTTTGTGTTTGCATGAAATGTTCTATATATGTCTGTTAAGTACATTTCAGTCATAGTATCTCTTAGTTCTCTTATTTCTCTGTTAATATTCTAACTGGAAGACCTGTTCATTGCTGAGAGTGGGATGTTGAAGTCTCCTACTACTATTTTTGTGTGCGGCTTGATGTGGGTTTTAATCTTTAGTAACTTTTCTTTTCTTATAAATGTGTGTGCCCTTGTATTTTGGGCATAACTGTTCAGAATTGAGACTTTATCTTGATGGATTTTTTTCATGTGATAAATATTAAATGTCCTTCTCTATCTTTTTTGATTAATTTTAGTTTGAAGTTTATTTTGTTTGATATTAGGATAGCTACACCAGCTTGTTTCTTAGGTCTATTTGATTGGAAAGTCTTTTCTTAACCCTTTAATCTAAAGTAATACCTGTCTTTGAAATTGAGGTGTGTTTCTTGTGTGCAGCAGGTTGGCTCCTATTTTCGTATCCATTCTGTTGGCCTGTGACTTTTTATAGGCAAATTGAGTCCTTTGATATTAAGGGATATTATTGACCAGTGATTGTAATTTCCTATTATTTTATTTTTGTGGCAGTGTGTATGTGTTTATTTTCTTTGAGATTTGCAGGTGTGAGTTTATCTATTGCCTATAATTTTGTGGGTGTAGCTACCTTCCTTGCGTTGGAATTTTTCTTCTAGTACTTCTGTAGGGTTGTGTAACATTAAGTTGGGGACCTCATCCTAGCCCCCAGCACCCATCTTTGGAAGTCCCTTGTCTGAGCCTCAGCCCAAACCTTGACCCCTTGCCAGGAAAGGTCAAGATCACTCCCATAGGCTAGTTAAACTGCCTCCCAGAGAATAACACCTGGTCTTCCCTGTTTGTATTAGGTGGTTCTGTAGGCTTTCTCTTTTCCTCATGGGGCCACCCAAGATCTCAGAAGTCCAATTAAACTTGAATATCTTTTAATTTGGTCTGATTGGAATTATTTGCATCAGCAGAGAGGCTCATTTTTAGAAATATTCATAACAAGCTGGATTTATGGTTAGTTCAAATTTGTTGGATTTGATATTTTCTTTGACTGATGTATCTATTTCCTCTATTGTACTTCAATGCCTGAAATTCTCTCTTCAGTCTCTTGTATTCTGTTGCTTATGCTTGCATCTGTGGTTCCTGTACATTTACCCAGATTTTCCATTTCCAGAATTCCTTGTTTGTAGGGTTTTTTTTTTTTTTTTTGCCTCTATTTCAGTTTCCAAGTCTTGAACTGTTTTCTTCACCTGTTAGGTTGTTTTTTTCTCAACTTTCAAAATGGGATTTATTGATTTCTTCCCATTTTTTGTTTGTGTTTTCCTCCCTTTCTTTAAGCAAATTTTTCATGCCTCTTTAAGAGCCTCTATTATCTTCACAAAGTTATCTTTAAGGTTGTCTTTTTCTTCATCATCTATGTTGGGAAGTTCAGTCTTATAGAATCGCTAGGTTCTAGTGGTGCCATATTTGCTCTTTATTTTGTTGAATGTATTCTTATGCTGCCTTTTATTCAATATGGGATTGGGGTAATTAGAGGTTTCTTTCTGCAATTGTTGCAGGTAGTGTCTGTGCCTCAGAGAACCCTTTTCTTCGAATGGGTGAAGGTGGAGTCTTTGCCTCAGGTGGCCTCTGATGCTCCTGTGGCTTGGGGTGGAGTGGTCTGAGTGCAGTAGTCCTGCCTGCTGATCAACTGTGGGACTCTTTTTCCAAATGGTGCAGGTGAGGGTTGTGCCTCCAGGGGCCTTGGATGCATCTGGGGATGTTGGTGGAGTAGCCTGGCCACAGACTTGCCCGCTGACTGGCTGCTGGGGCAGGAATAGGTGGGGGAGGGGCACAGGAAGTACCCCTGGACTTCCTGGACAGCAGTCACTCTCCTCTTCTTCCAGTCCCTGTGGGTGAAGGTGGGGGTTGTGCCTCCAGGGCCCTCTGATGCAGCTTAGGATGGTAGTGAAACCTGGCCACAGGAGAGTTGCCTCCTGGGGCAGCGATTAGTGGGGGTGCTTATGTTTTCTTTAGTAAATGCTCTGAACAAAAATTGGAAAAGAGCAAGGGGCACTTCAGGACATTTCTGTTTCCTGTTTCCAATTTCAACATTCAGACAGTTTCCCTAGTGGTGGGCCATAGGTAAATACAGTAATTGACCACTGTGGAAATGAAAACATGGCAGTGGTGGACTCTGAAATCTGTGGTTTTGTGATACAGGATACTAGTTAGTTCAGCATAGGAGTTCAGTGTATGTGTAAAAAGGAAATATAATCAAAGCCAAGTTCTAGGAAAGGTACAGAAAGCCTGATATAATATAAGTTCTGTGTTTTCTTTACACGCTGAGATTCTAACCCCACAATTGGCTAGAAGAAGTAAGGGATTGGCTAGAAGAAGTAATATAACGGATTATATTATTGGCTGCATTGTGTGTCTGTACACATGTATACGCGGGTATGTGTGTTGGGAGTCAGAGGTTGTTGGCAGGTGTCTTATCTCTCTCTACTGACTTATTTATTTAAACAGTTCTCTCACTGGATGATGGACTCACTGATTTGGCAAGGTAGCTGGCCTAGATCTCCAGCAATACTCCTATCTCTGTCTCCCCAGCAATAGGGTGTCAGATTAGTGTTACTGTGCCTGGCTTTCTATATAGATACTGAGGATCCACATTCTCGGTTCTCATGTTTGTGCACAATTTACCAGGTGAGCTCTTTCAACAGCCCTGTTGGTTACACCTTGACATCATGTTTAAAGATTTACTTTATTTTCTATAAGCGTGTGTGTGTGTGTGTGTGTCTGTGTGTGTGTGTGTGTCTGTGTACATAAGTGTCTTTGCCCTCAGAGTCTAGAAGAGCATGTCAGACCCCCTGGAATTGGAGTTATATGCAGTTCTCAGTCACCAGAGCTATGGGCTGGGAACTGAGCCCAGGTCCTCTGCAAAAGCAATGTGTTCTTCACCTCTCACTCACCTCTCCACCCCACAACTTAGCATCTTTAGTAGCCATTAAAGTAGTAGAGAAGTATAAGGAAAATTAATTTCTATTCAGTGGGGGTGGTTTTTAAAACCTCAGATTTGCCTATTCCTTGGTGATCTTTTAAGAACATTATTTTTGTCAGTTTATCATCAGTTCGACTTCAGTTAGGATGACAAAATGTTTTTATCAGTAAGTTTCAACTTTCAAATTAAGTACACAAATCTACATTCGTTTAACATCAATATCACTTATATCACAAATAACACCATATTTTTATATATGAAAACTCAAGATAGAGACATACAATGTATGTACATGGTATACATAATTATGTATATAATAATATGAGATTATATCTTATATACGGCTTCTGTGAATTTTTAAAAAATACGACATCTACTAATTTCTTGCTTTTAAGATAATTTGAACTTGCTGTCTATAGTGTTGTTTAACAAAAAGTTTCCATGGTTTTTTGAAAATAAACTTAAATAGGCCCTGAAAAACAGAACCTTTCAGATCCTCTATTGACTCATTTCAAAACAGAAATTGAAACTTAGTTTGACCTCTTGTACTGTGGTGCTTGCCATGTATTCCAAAACTAAATTACATTATCAGCACAAATAAAGCTTTCAATAAAACAGCTGCCATGGAAAACTGATTTTGAATGGGGCATTCCAGCGTGTACTGTTATCATCTGCATCCGAATCAGATAAAACTTGAGCTCTTGTAGGAACTTGGTACTCAAACTGGCAATTTTTATGTGTGTATAGTTTACAATTTCTGTGCCAATTAAATTAGTGTTATTTAATGCAATATTAAATAGATCATGTTGTTACCTGAATGGAGTTTTGACTTGCATATTTTCATTGAGCAAAAACAAAAAGGATTTTTTTTTTTTTGTCAATGGCACAGGCAAGCATTTGAAGCCCACCCAAATGGACTCCTGTGGATTTTAATGTGATCCATCAGGAGAAACCCTGTAGTGATTTCACATGCACTGAGTTGAATTGACCCTTTTCTGTGTCTTTTTTACAGTTTCCAGGTTCGGATTGCCTTATGTCACAGTGGATGATGAGTCCCTACTGAGGGACTTTAACAAGCTCACAGGGTGGCCTCTTTAGACACTCAGGTCCTGTGCTCTCCTTAACTCTGTCATTGGCAAATACAGAAAGTTTATGGCTTATTGGAGCCTACAAGTTTATGCTTTTAAAATATGACCCATGGATAATCAGACAAAATTGAACATGAGTGCATTTTACTTACATTTATTTGTTTTAAAAGATTTATTTTGTGTATCAATTTTTGTATGTATATATAAGGAGAACTTTTATGCCTGATATCCACGGAGGCCAGAAGAGGACTTGGGCTTCAGTGCCTCTTAAACTATCATAGCAGACATTTGTTTGCCACCATGAGTTCTGGGAACCAAGTTTGGGTGATCTAAAAGAGCAGCAAGTGCACTTACCTGCTGGTCCCATCTTATCAACCTGTGAGTATTTGTTGGCTAGATTTGTTTTCAGATAACTTTATACCTGTACAAGCACATAAGGACCACTTTCTCCCCCCCGCCCACTACTCCAGACGACCTCTCTTGTTCTCACAATCTCCCTTTCCCATTCCATGATTATATTTTTTTGTGGCCCATCAATATTACCCAGGGCTGACTTTGGGACTATGGGCTTGGAGTTGTACGTTGGAGCCTGGTGTGCTCAGCAGTGGTAGGAAACCAAAGACAGTGAATCTCCCTCTCCAGGACACTATCACTGTCCTGTAGCTCAGAAGCAGAGGAGGGGCCCTCATAACCAATCCTTTCTTGACTTATTATTGACAGGACTGGTTTTGTGTGGGCCAAGTAAGTAAATAATAGATTGTACTGAGTTAATCACCGCAGCAGTTATGTACAGTGTAGAGAATTACATTTCATAAACAATTTACCTTAATGTATATCTTTTAAATAATTCTCACACCTCTTCTGAAATATCTCCTGAGCTTTGGAGGGATTTTATTTGGGGCTCAGACTAATAAATACTGATTCTCTGCATCTTGGACAGTCACCAGTCTCTGCATAAGCTACCTTTTTTTTGTTTGTTTGTTTGTTTTTTGTTTTTCAAGAAAGGGTTTCTCTGTAGTTTTGGAGCCTACCCTGGAACTAGCTCTTGTAGACCAGGCTGGTCTCAGACTCACAGAGATCCGCCTGCCTCTGCCTCCCGAGTGCTGGGATTAAAGGAGTGAGCCACCACAGCCCGGCTGCCACCTTTCTTTCTGCAGAGAGGTTGTTCTGATTATGCCTGGAATCTGCTTTGGGAGACCCTACTAGAAGACTGTTTTTTTGTCAATTTAGTTACATGTTAGTAATATGATTCTTACCTGGGTCTATGACCTCCCCAGTCCTGGCTTGTTAGCTTGACTTTCACTGCCAAATATTCCTGACAGTGCCTTTCCATCTCCTGAAGAGAACGCTCATACCCAATCAGAGGGGAATTTATTACTCCCAAAACAAATTCAAAGAGGTTTAAGAAACTTGCTGCAGATAACATAGACTAGGGCAGGGAGCAGAAATGAGATGTAAACTCAGATCTCAGAGTTTAATCTAATACATTAGGATGGTTATTTTCAATATTTTGTATCTCTTTCATAGAGATTTAAAACATTCTTTCTATTAAAGATTTATTTATGTATTTATTTACTCATTTGTGTGTCTGTGTGTGTTTGTGTGTGTGTCACGTGTGTAGATACCCATGGAGGTTATAAGAAGGTGTGGGATCTTCTGGATTTGGGGTTATAACTAGTTGTGTGCCACCTCACATGAGAAAGAAGACATGAACTCATCTTCATCAAATCTGGACACAACAAGGACAGGAGGAGGAAGTTACAGAAAATACCATTTTAAACATTGGTATTATTCCCTGTTTGTATGTAGATGCCTGTTACAAGACAGTCTCTTACAATAAGAGCTAGGTGATGTTTGAGGGGCTCATACTAAATGAGTACCAACACAATACAAATAGAGCATCATCCAGCTTCTCCTGTCATTACCTTGCCTTCAATATGAATGAAACAGTTTATCCGTAGCATAGATATATTTGTCAAGGTGAAAAGGATGCTGGGGATGAAGCCGATGCAGGAAGATCTATGTAAGACCCACAAAATTATAAATAAATAGAGTATGATCTTTGGTAAAAATTATGCTTAATGTTGCTGTCCTGGGCCTTTAGTTACATGAGTAATATGTGACCTGGATTATTTAGACTGGTTTCTTTATTGCTTTTTAAATTACTTCCAGCAAAAAGCATTCTGTTCTAAGAATGCATGGGCCAATTTGTCTATCATAAAGCATTATATGATATCTTATCTTGGGTAGGAAGCTTTTGATATTTGTTTTTGAGAATTTGCATCTGCTTTTTCTTCAATACTTCAGATGTTTTCCAGCAGCAGTATGCATTTCTATAAGTTTTGCATAGAAAAGAAATTATGACACAGAAACATTGGGCAACCTGGCATGAGCCACTCCACAGCTGTGTGAGGCTAAGAAGTAAGGTAAGCTGCATAGAAAGACGAAAAGCTGAACAGCGATATGAATTTGCATGAAAAAAAAAAAGATAAATGGATGCATGGTTTCTCTTGTTACAGAGTTTAAAAAAAAACAGAGATAAGACCTTATACTTGGAAAGAATTTGCATATTTCTTTGTTTAGACCTATTGTCCTGGTTAAATACCACAGCAGTTAGGCCCTTAGAAGATTTAATGGGTTGAAACGAGATGGAATGAGACCTAATATGCATACCCAACGAAAGGGGATGCTAGAGATGATTCCGACACACGGAGAACTGTACAGCACCCACAGAATTGTAAATAAATAGAGTATGGCATACAGGTCTGAGAGACAGCAAAGCATTCAAAGCTGGCTTTCCGCAAGAAGATAAGTGGAGCTCATTAACTCTCCTCCAAATCTTTAGCTTTTCAAATCTATGTATCAACCAAAAATAAATATTACTTTGAATTTTTAATGATGTATTTAAGCTATTTAAAAGATTTTTGTTATGAAGTGACATTCAACTCCAGCTTGGAGTTTGGCCAGAGGCATTTCTCAAAATTGCTGGGCCAGGCTTGTATCAGTCACTGTGTCCACCAGAGAGTTGATACTCGTCTTTGATCTCTAGTCACAAAGCTTCTCAGAAAGCACGATGGGGTGTAAATCATTAGCTCAGAGACATTCCTTTTCCTAAAGCTTCTGTTCTGACCTGGACAAAATCCCCACCTTGATTTTAAGAATGAATCACCAAAAAGTCCAACACATAGGTAAACTGGTGAAGCATGAAATATTCTCCAGAAAACATGGAAAGTATTTTCAGACTTATTTCTTAGCTGCAAAGTGTTGATTCTGTGGTCAGTGCCCAAAGTGCTACCTCACTGTCTCAGTCTTCTATATACATTGTCCCATCTTTAATATGATGGGTCAGTTATGTTATGGAAAGCTGTTATTAATAAGAAAAATTGTATTCATTGAATATCTGTCTCTCTATGTGCCTGTAAAGCAAAAGGTGCTAAAACATATCATTGCTATTAAGTCCTATTTTGGCTATTTGAGCCACCAAATTAATTTGATTAAAATAACTTCCACCTACACCACCTATGACATTACAGCTATTTGCCACGTAGATACAGTCAATCTTGAAAGTAAACATGTAGAATCATCAAAAAGGTTGTGTAGAGTAGCCAAAAGAATATGGTCTTATTCTCCAAATATAGACTCTGGAATTATTACCCTGGACCAAAAAGCTAAATTGTCTTATTACATAAACGTTAAAAAAGTATGTTGATTTCTAGTTTTCTTTAATCTATTTGTTGGTTTTTTTTTGTTTCTGAGGATATTCTTAGCGTACAGCAAACACTTCTTAAGATGCAATCAACTTAAAAGTCAGTCATGTATTTATTTTTAAAGTATGTTTAGTGAAATCATAAGCTTTGGCCTATATTTTGGTGAATTTTTATGAAAATGTCACAGGTGATATGAAAAGGTCACACTTTGTAAATACCTTTATTATTGTCTAAATTTACTCATTAGCAGATAGTCAGAAGCAAGTAGAGCAAGGTGTGTGTACTATAGCCTGTGACCTACATTTATTGTTTGCAGTTGGTTAGGTAGGACCATGTTTGTTTGTGTGTGTGTGTGTGTGTGTGAGAGAGAGAGAGAGAGAGAGAGAGAGAGAGAGAGAGAGAGAGAGAG